>JACGDI010005578.1:65018-100963 GCA_014898725.1 Jacaranda copaia
TTTTTCCACCTAACTTGCACCGGAGAGCTGGTTGAGAAGAAAAGGGAGAGAACATAAATACATTTGACTAGTAAGGGACACGACCTATTTGACAAGTGATCTTGTTTTGCTATTCAGGATTCACACTACTAAATCTTGTGCTAGCATGCATTTTTAATATTTGTTGTTTCTTTATCTTGCTTCTCAAACAAACAAGAATTTATTTTTACTATTGGAGGAAAATATCAAAGAAGGAACACCCAATTTTTTTTTTATATAAAATATGTTTGTAGTAGAAGAAAATATTTAAGAGAAAATCATATTTTATTTGACAAATAGATGTATACAATTAGGCTTGTATTAAGGAAAACTAGCAACATAAGTTAGAATAGGTCTTTTTCTTCAATTATCTTAATCTCATTGCATTGTAGATGAAATTTGACAAGTAAAAACCTAGATTTATATAAGATTTAAAAGAATTCTATCACATGTATACAATAAAAAAAGATATATTAGAGAGTTTATTCCAAGGATTTCAAGACTTAATAAACTTTCTTATTATAATTATAAATTTGAAATGAATTATTAATCTTATTTCCTTTTGACTTAAAAAGTGTGAGACAATGAGCTAAGCCCATAAGATTTGTTGTGCCCCAAAATCAAACAATGCGGCTAGTCTCAAGGTGTGAAAACCAATCCCACACAAAAGAAATCACTTATCTAATATCATGATCTTAAATAATAGAGATCCAGACATTCATAATAATCCAAGTAAATATTGCAATAAGAAGAACTCAAAATGTCCAATACTCTAACCTCAACTAAAGTCCATAAAAAGAGAAACAAATAAGCTAATACAAAATAGAATTATTCTACTACAAAGGTCCTAAAATAAAACTTCAGTCTCAATTCTCATCGTAAGTGGTATCTACTTCCTCACTAAAGTTATTGTCTAGGTCTACTAAAAGGAAATTAAAGAAATATAAAGTGTGAGTAAATGACTCAATTAATGTCAAATGTGTGATTTGAGTTCATGAATATAACATGATCAAATGATATTTAGTTAAACCATTTGAGAAGAATATAAGTAAAAAGTAGTCAAGTGTCAAGTAGTAATTCTTACTTAGAAATGGAACAATAAGAAAAGAAAAAAGGAGAAAGAAAAGAAAGTCGGCGATTGCAAATCTATACAAAGCAAATTGAAATTCCATAAGTAAACACTACTACTATGGTTTTTTAATGTGTGTGTAGTAAAGTGAAAAAGAAATTGATAGGATGTATGCTTTAGATTTTGTTCATTCTAAGATTGAGACATAGAGTCTTACCTCTTAAAGAGAATATATATATATATATATAGAACAATAAAAAAAAACTTGTGACTAGTGTTTTTGAATTTAATTTTATCTCTTCCACATGTGCTCTTGACGCACATGTTATTCAGAGAATGATTCATAAATCTTTTGTATCATGAGAGATCAAGCAAGCGGGACCCAAGCGATTAATATGCCAAATTATAGAACTTCGTGGGGTGAACTTATGCCGTCTTTATGTGAAGGACATTTGTATTGGTAGCTGTACCACTCCTGTCTGATTGTAGTTTTTTTGTAGTCTTTAAAAAATCAATTAAGCAAGGATGAATCTTTCTTTAGAATTAGTGATACATGGGTTGTTATGTATCTTACAAAATCTTGGGTGGTTATGTACGGATGGATATTTTTCTATTATGTGTCTTGAAAATTGGGAATTAAAATAAGTTAACTAGGAGATTCCGATAAGGGTAATGTGTTTTGTTTGTTAGTTGTCATATTACTACATCTTTGATTGAAAAACTATAGCGCCAATTTGATGCTTGCATGCCACAAGGATTAATTTAACTAGAATTTTTACATTCTATCTTTGTATAAAAGTAGTGGAGGTTTTGTAATAGTTACGGAGCAAAAGATTTAAAGTTGGACCTTGTTGGTTGATCTTGATGGATATTATATCAATTTCTTAGAAGGATATGGAGTTGGATCTTATGAATCAAGTTGGCATAGTGATCGAGATGAATATTACTTTTGTGTTAACAGATGATATGGAATTGAATACATTAGGGTTGGTCCTTAATTCTACTGATAAATACAGTAAGTGCCCATTCATATGTGTAATATATAATATTACATTTCAAAACCTAGAAGGCTACATAGTGTAATGCATTCTATGAAACTTTTCTTCAATTTACATTGCACTATATGTGTATTCCACTATGCACAATTTTTTTTCTTATTTTGTTTCTAAATGGAAAAAAGCATGTTCTTTTATGATATTTTTTTAATAATATTTTTAGATTAGTAGTTAAATTCGATGATTAATTGATGATTGAATTTACTATTCTAATACATGTACAAGGGATCCAACTTGATTTAGGTGTGCAAAGGACTTTCCCAAGCAGTAGTGGGTTTGCCGATTAAACCTAAGCCCCCACAGGCTAATCCCCCTAGCACACAACAGAAGCCATTTCTGACTAAGGTGGGTCATAGGATTTCTCGAGTACCTAGTCTAGGACACCATTTAGGAAGGTCGCACATTACCCAAATATAAGGGATTGTTATGGTAGAAGTCATAAGGTTGACAGATTACAGCAAACACTATTTGGTCATTGCATTTAAATCTTAGCCTATGAAATGTTTACTGAATTCTTGTTTTATTACTGCTTGACACTTGACTACTTTTTTACTTATATTCTTCTCAAACAGTTTAACTAAATATTATTTAATCATGTTATATTCATGAACTCAAATTACACACACTTGGCATTAATTGAGTCCTTTACCACACTCTATATTTTCTTTAATTTCCTTCTAGCAAACCTAGACAATAACTTTAGTGAGGAGGTAGATACCACTTACGATGAGAATCGGAACTGAAGTTTTATTTTAGGACCTTTGTAGTAGAATAGTTCTATTTGTATTAGCATATTTGTTTCTCTTTTCATGGACTTTAGTTGAGGTTAGAGTATTGGACATTTTGAGTTCTTTTAATTGCAATATTTGCTTGAATTATTATGAATGTTTGGATTTCTATTATTTAAGATCATGATATTAGATAAGTGATATTTTTTGTGTGGGATTGATTTTCATGCCTTGAGACTAGCTGCATTGTTTGATTTTGTGGCACGACATATCTTATGGGCTTAGCTCATAGTCTCACACTTTTTAAGTCAAAAGGAAATATGATTAATAATTCATTTCAAAGTTATAATTATAATAAGAAAGTTTATTAAGTCTTGAAATCCTTGGAATAAACTCTCCAATATATCTTTTTTTATTATATACATGGGATAGAATTCTTTTAAACCTTATATAAATTGCCAACTTTTTTGTATACATGTGATAGATTTCTTTTATTGCATACACTTTTTAAGCATTGTTTTTATTTGCAGTCGCCAACTTTTTTCTCTTTCTCCCTTTTTCCTCCATGTATATCCAAGTATATATATGATAAATCTTCTTACTTAATGATATGCTAGGCATTTGGTTGAAACTTCTTTAGATGTGACACATGGAAAACATTATGTATCCTTTTAAGGTTTGATGGTAGAAGTATTCAATAAGTTGTTGCTCCAATCCTCTCCACTATTTTGAAATGGTCAACATACCAAGGGTTCAACTTTCCTCCTTTGCCAATCCTCACAAATCCCTTTTTTTTTTCAGTGACACCTTCAGAAACACTATATCCCCAACATTAATTTCCAAGTATCTTCTTCTATCATCTATATGGCTCTAACTCATGAGTAGGGTAGTTCTGCTCCTATAGTTTCAATTTTCTTCAAGCGTAGGCTATTACCTTACCATTCTACATGAACACACATTCTAAGCCTTCTTTAAAAGCATCAGTTTATGTCATAAAGTTCTCGATACTCTCAGGTAGCGTTAATACTGGTGCTATTGTTAACCTTCTCTTAAGCTTTTTAAAACTAAACTCAAATTTATTAGTCAACTTAAATGGCGCCTCTATTTTTTATAGTCCACAGATAAGGTTGCTATCTTACACAAACTTCCTGTAATAACCTCCCACAAGAAACTTCTTACCTTTTTCACTATTTCTAGCCTTTTTCATTCTAGCACTGCTTCAATCTTAGGCAGATCAACCGCAATTCCATTCCCAAAACAATATGTCTTAAAAAGGTTATCCTATCAAGCCAAAACTCACACTTACTAAACTTAGCATGAGGTTTATGTTCTCGAAGTGTTTGTAAAACTATAATCAGGTGTTCCTCATGTTTCTTCTCACTTTTTGAATATAACATAATATCATTAGTAAAAACAACTGTAAATTGGTCTAAATATGGTCTTAAATCCATAAATGTTGCAGGTGCATTAGTCAACCCAAATGGCATTACCACGAACTTAAAATGACCATATCGAGTATTAAGTTTTGTTTTAGATATATTCTCCTCTTTAATCTTTAATTGGTAATAGCCTTGTCTAAGATCCATTTCAGAATAGACTTGAGATCCTCATAATTGATCAAAGAGTTCCTCTATTTTGGGCAATGGATGTTCATTCTTAATCATAACATGGTTTGAGCCCCAATAGTGTATACATATTCTCAAAGTCTCATACTTCTTCTTTACCAAAAAAAAAAAGTATTGAGGTTCCCAAAGAGATGACCAAATAAACTCACTTTCGATTAGCTCTTGCAACTGTACCTTAAGTTTTTTAAATTTTGTTGGTGCCATCCTACATGGTGTTTTAGATATTAGGGTCATTCCTGAAAGAACCTTAATGGCAAACTCTACTTCACAATTTGGGGTAGAAATGTTATGTTTTTAGGGAATACATTAGGAAAATGTGACTATGAGGATTTTATCGATTTTAATCATGCCCTTAGGTTTATTGATCAAGTAGGCTAGGTATTCTATCTTACTTGTTCTCAATGCCTCAAAATCAAAGCCATTCTAGTTGGCTTTCATTCCCTAATTAGTTCAATTATTAGTTTCCTGGGCTCACACAAACTAACTATTACCAAATAGAAATTCTAAGGCATAGTAACTACTAAGTAGAAAACCTAAACTACTGAAATGGCACAAATAGAAATTTCACAATAAAATTCCTATCTAATTATAAATGATGATTATTCTATTCTAATCCTTATCTTTGCCATCATTTGGATATATCTCTTCAATATCCTCATTCGAGCCCGTTTCTTCAAAGCCTTCCGTAGGGTCCTTTTCATTCTCCTCACTAGGCTCTTCATTAATTGGTTCTTCTTTTGAATCCTCTTCTTCCAGCTCATCGACAAAATGAGCTAACAAATATTAGTTTTCTCTAAGGTCACTCATGACTATCTTAAACACATTTTATCCTTAATGACATTGCTCTTTGAACTTATTGTCCAATGACTTAACTCTTTCAATAGACTTCTAGTTATTGTTCTAACTCTTCACATCTCTTCTTATATTGAAGATAATCTCTTTTATGGTGATCCCTATCATTCTCATGCTAATGTACAATTATGTTTGGGTAATCCTTTTGAGGTATATTGAATTTCTTGGAAACGGGTCACTGTTGCTAGGGTTGTATCTCACTTCCTCTACCTTTGATCGTGCAGGGTGAAGAACTAAATGATGAACCAACTTATGTGGGCTTTGACTCACCATCTTACCAAAATAATCCAAGATTAGTAAAAGAAAATATCAAAATACTCTAGGGGATCTTGAATGAAGATAGTTAAGGATTCACAATTCTTAAGGGAAGAGAACTAATAAATTCTAGAACATTCCCAATCCAAGTCTCAGAATATGTCATGAATCCTATCGTTAAGCACCAAAAGTGTTTGATTGTATCAATTAGCTAACCTAATAAAATCCTTCACAATTCTCAATACCATATGATATTTAATCAATCATTTCAACAGTCAAACTTAAATACTTAAATCAATTCCTAAAAGTTATAAGCCCAAATTCTATAGTCTGAAGATTTTATCTTGACATAGCATAGCCTAAGCTCAAAACCTAAACTCTAATACTACTTTATCACACCCCCAAAATTAAACCATGTGGTTAGTCTCGAGGTGTGAAAATCTATCCCAAATAAAAGATATCACTTATCTAAAATCATTACCTTAAATAATAGAAATCTAGACATTCATAATATTCTAAATAAATCTTGCAACAGAAAAACTTAAAATGCCCAAAACTCTAACCTCAACTAAAGTCCATAAAAAAAAAAGAAACTAATAAGCTAATATAAAATAAAACTAATTTATTGCAAATGTCCTAAAATAAAACTTCAATCCTGATTCTCATCATAAGCGGGATCCACTTCCTCACTAAAGCTATGATCTAGGTTTGCCAGAAGGAAATTAAAAAAAAATATAGAGTGTGAATAAATGACTCATTGTATGCTAAATGTGTGTAATGTGAGTTTGTGAATATAAATGATTAAATGATATTCAATTAAATCATTCGAGAAGAATATAAGTAGAAAGTAGTCAAGTGTCAAATAGTAATAAACGAGAATTCAGTAAATATTTTCATAGGCTAACATTTAAGTATGATGATCAAACAATATTTGTTGTAGCCAGTCAACCTTATGACTTCCAACGTAATATCCTTATCACTCTAGGTAAGGTGAGACCTTACCAAACAGGGCTTGAGCCTATGTCATCGAAAACTCTGACAACCCATCTCAGCCACAAATGGCTTCTATTGTGCCTGGGGGGATTAGAACATGGGGACTTAGGTTTAACTCGGTAAGCCCGCTATTGCTCAAGGAAGCCCCTTGCACACCTAGACCAAGTTGGATCCAATGTACAAGAATTAGAACAATAAATTAAATCATCAAATTTAACTACTAGTTTGAAAGTATTATTAAAAAGAATATCATAAAAGATATCATAAAATATTATTTAACTGCTAGTCTGAAAATATCATAAAAGAACATATTATCTTTTATCTAGAAACAAAAATAAGGAAAAAAAATTGTGCGCGGTGCAATACATATATAATGCAGTGTGAATTGAAAAAAAGTTTCATAGAATGTATTACAGTATGTAACCTTTTGGGTTTTGAAAGATAATATTATATATTAGCACTCACTGTACTTATCAGCAAGATCAAGAACCAACCCTGATGTATTAAGTTCCACATCACCTACTAACACAAAAATAATATTCATTTAGTTAATATCCTAATTTGATTCATAAGATCCAACTTCATATCCTTCCAAGAAATTGACCTAATGTCCCATCAAGATCAAGCAACAAGGTCCAACTTTAAATCTTTTGCTTCCTAACTATTTTAAAACCTCCACTACTTTTATACAAGGATAGAATGTAAAAATCCTAATTAAATTAATCTTTCCTACATGCAAGCATTAAATTGGTGCTATAGTTTTTCAATAAAAGATGTAGCAATCTGACAGCTAACAAATAAAACAGATTACCCTTGCTTGAATCTTCTAGTCAACTTATTTTAATTCCAAAAAAAACCCATGATTTTTCAAGACACATAACGAAAGGAATGTCCATCCATACATAACCACCCAAGATTCTGCAAGATACATAACAACCCATGTATTTTTTACTTCTAAAGAAAGATTCATCTTTGCTTAATTAATTTTTTAAAGATTACAAAAGCACCACAATCACACGGGAGCGGTACAACCACCAATACAAATGTCCTTCACATAAAGACATCATAAGTTCACACCCACAAAGTTCTATAATTTCGCAAACCAAACACTGGGGTCCCACTTGCTTGATTTCTCACTATACAAAAGTGTTACAAATCAATCCTTGAATAGCATGTGTATCACTCCAATATACAAATACACCAAAATAATATAGGGCAAACCCCACCATGTGGAAGAGACAAAATTAAGTTTCAAGAGCACTAGTCACATGTTTTGTCTTTTTTTATTGTTCTATATATATATATATATATTCTTTAAGGGGTAAGGACTCTATGCCTTGATTCTAGAATGAAAAAAAATCTAAAGCATACATCCTACCAATGTCTTTTTCACTTAACTGCGCACACATTACAAAAGCATAAAGTGGCCTTTACCTATGGAATTTCAATATGCTTTATGTGGAATTGACTGTCAACTTTCTTTTCTTTCTCCCTTTTTCTTTTCTTCTTCTTTCGTTTTGTTATTTTTTTTCTCTATCTTTTTTTTTATTTGGTATAATTTGATTTTGTGGCTAGGGTATCATTGTATGTTGCAACAAATGTTTTCAAGATGAGGAATAGATTATATGATTGTTGATAAGCTAAGTTGTTATATTGGTCATTTTTATTTCGTTAAAACTTCCTTTGCTTCTTGATTTTCTTATTTGCTCATTTTTTTGTTGATGCCCTCCACATATATGAGTGCATATCATGTTCAACAAGATCCTTAATAAGAGATCGATGGCTAAGTTGATACAAATGTTGTATATGTTTCTTTTAGAATAGTCCACATGCAATACTATAAATTTTTTGACATGTTACAAAATTTTGATCAATATGTTGCTTAGCAACAACCAAAGTTTAACTGCAATATAAATTTGTTTTATTGAAGATGTGGTATTGTAAAATAGTTTGATAACGTTTTTTCCAAATTATGATAGTTAATGTATGATCTTGAGTTTATAAGTCTAGGCTAGTGATCTTCCCAAGATTATACACTCTATTTATCACTTAATTCTTTATTTTATTTTTGGTAGCTATCGTTAAACTTTACAATGGTAGATATGACTTACTTAATTTGATTAAATAGTTATAGAGTGAGATAGCATCTTATTTGAAATCATTCTCTGATTATTATGATATGAGGTAACTTAGTATATTGTTTGGTTATTGGAGGCTCTAAAAGTACACTTCTTTAGCCACCAATCTCAACTTGTGAGTTGCCATGAGTTGTCAAAGCTAAAGACCGATTGGTAGGTACTTTCATCAATCATGATTGCCGCCATGCAAATTTTGCAAAGAAGCACACAATGTTGGAATTACTTAGAAAGAGTAGGAGAATACACTAAAACTAATTAACCTACCCTCATATATTGTAGAGAGGCTTTTAGAAGAGAGGGAACTTAAAAGCAAATATGAGCTTCCTAGTAGTATTAATTTCAATGAAGATTATTAGTTTTTTGTTTTCATGTTATTAGCACTAATCATCTTAAGACTATCACGTGTCAACTAATGTTACATGTTTCTAAGAATTTTCTCTTGGTAACTTGTGATTTTTCTTTCAAGATGATTTTTAGATATCAGCAGAATGATCAATCATTTGATTTTTGCTTTATTATTGGCCAACTCTTATAGCATTTGCGTTAATGCATTGATGCCTGATTTGTTAATGTTTTAGCTATAGAACTTGCACAACCCAATTTGATCTCCATTGTTGAGAAACCAAAAGATAAATGCTTTCTATGGCATGTTAAGTTCTAGCATTACTCCATTTGAAATCAAAGTTGTGTTTGTGGCTTTGGGTTTGTGCTTTCCTAGATTGCTAAAGAATTTTGATTATTGCATTATATTGTATATATCCTCTTGAGGTTTTGTTTGTCTTAAAAAGTTTATAGTTTGATTGACTTTCCCTTTTTTTCGGTCATTTAATATATGATTAGCTTGATACACCTAATATTAACATATTTTATGACAACATTTGATTGTCCAAAATTATATATTAATGATGTCTTCTCTTACATTTGAATTGATATTGTCTTTTTCATAGATGTAGAAGTTAAAAAAGGCTGAAACCGACATTAACATTTTGATAAATGTAAAAGCTAAAGAAGTTGAAATCGAAATTTACTTTTTAATATATATAAAGGTTAGGGAAGCTAAAATTTTATTTATTTCTAGCTTTTAACTTTTCAAATAGTATGAGTTCCCAAATTTGTTGTCATTAGATAATACATTTTTTATTTAACCTATGTATATAAGGTGCACCATGTATTAAAAAGCAAATCACTCGAGTACTCAGTGCTTAAAGCACTAAGGATGAAATGTTGTACAGAAGGCACCATAGAATCTATTACTTAGAATATTCAAATCTATTCTTCTACATGCCTTAGAAGGCCTATTGTGTTATTTCTCTCTTCAGTTTTTCCATAGCTCTTAATGAAGTTCAATATTACCATTTTAAAGTTAGGTTATATTTGTACAAAACAAAATCTAAATGGATATCTGTATACTACTAATAAAGTACCTATCCCCATTTGGTGTGTGTTTGAATGGTTTACCTAAAATACCCTCACTTCTTTTTTAATTCTAGTAACTAAAAGTTATATATTAACTACCATTTATAAGTCACATATTTTATGCCTGCAAGTACTATTTTATCATAACTTCTTAATTCTTATATATGGAAAAAGAAAAATAAAAATATTAAATAAATAAAATAAATTTACATTATTTTAAAAGATACTATCAAAATTTTAACACATGCATCGAATTGTATCGAATTGCTAGTATTTATTTATAGACATAAGTATACAACTTTCAAAAATAGATGATGTGTAACTTTGATTCTAGAAAAATTGGTAAAATAATTGAAAACAAAGAAATTCAATATTGTGAAGACTACTAAAATATTGTATGCCAATTAATTCTTTTTCATGCTTCAAAGGAACTATTAGGTCTGTGTTCGCATGGCTATTAGAGAGATAAGACCTTTTCAGTAGGATGCCTAAAAATATGGTAAGAAAATCTAACAAATGCTATTGAAGTGATCAAAATGACACGTTAAAAAATTACTTAGAATGGCATACCATGTCTCTCAAAATATAAATTCTCTTATTTTCTATTCATTTCTTCCTCTACAATTTAAATTAAACAAAATTTAGAAAACAAAAATACATGCCATTTACAAAAATGGGTAACTCAATTAAAAATACCTAATGCAACTTTCAATTTGGTATTCAGTCCCCACCTAGTCATTTCTTATTTTCAACTCCACATGTGAAGTTTCTGTTTATTCTTCACTCTTCAACCACTTAAAATGATAGGAATGGCCTCACTTTAATGCTTTTCTTTTTTTTCATTCCTAAATTTTGATGGTCCATGTAGCTCATCTCTCTCTCTCTCTCTCTCTCTCTCTCTCTCTCTCTCTCTCTGTGCAGCAGAACATAGTGCTTTTCTCTCTTTTTTGTTTTCATTTTCTGCAATCGGCTACAACATATTAGCAAGAAGCAAGCCTACTTTGTCTCTATTGTTGCATGGTAAAGCAACATTGTAATCTTTGGTGAGCAACAATTATTTTAAATTGTTTTAGCCTAAAAATATTAAGTAGTGGGGAAGAACCTAAAATTCAACTATTAGGGAGTTGTATGTACAATGGAAAACTTTATATCATGTTCATTTTTGAGAGCATAACTCTGGTGGGACTTATTTCTAATTGGAGAAAAAATGGCATGAAATTTTCCCTCAATTCCATATAATACAATACCTTGCTTTGTATAAAAAAATGTACGTGACTTTGAATGCTGATGATGATGTGTCCAACATGATTCGCCTGCATTTGTGTTTAAAGCAGTATTCAAAAAATCGAACTGTTTATTGAACCAAAAACTTACCAGTTCATGGTTCACTTGTTCAACCATTGGTGGGACCGTAATTGAACCATGACGTCATAATTATGAAATATATATTTATATTATACATATTACTTAAACATTAATAAAATATCAAAGTATAAAATATAAAGAGTTTAAAGGATATTGTCTGATATTACAATCTAAATTTCACTATTTATATTATAAATAATTACAATAATTTAAATATATCAAGTGTAAAGTTTAAAATTAAGAGTGTATAAGTTAATTCTAAATTATAAACTCTATATTAAAGTTTATTTTTTACTTTTAGATAGCTTGTGAAGTGTACATTAACCTTCAAACTTTGTATTTAGACCAACAAAAAAAAATTAAAAAATAATTTTATTAAATATTAAATAAAAAAATTGGTCTAGTTCAATTGAACCATGAACAGTTCAACGGTTCAACGATTTAACCGGTCGGTTTGAACAATTTTACAAAATATGATATTTTTTTATTTTTTTAATTTTTTGAGAAAATTGAACCGATTCATCGACCGGTTAATGGTCTGACCGGCTAGTTCGATCCGGTTTTTTAAACAATGGTTTAAAGATAACCTTAGTTGACATGATGGTTATTTGAAAAGGTGAAATTAGTAGACACGGAAGGCAAAGTAGTTATACAAGTAGGTAAATACTTTGTATCTTCAACATCATATTGCATTTATTGTTTAGTGTACTTCCATTGTCCTAATTTGTACCTTTTTGCATTATTAGTTTTATGCAGTTGTCTTACAGAATACTTATTCTTATGTGTTTTGGTACTTAGATATTGTGTATTAAATATTGAATTTGTTCATTTTGGTAATCATGCTCTTCTACATTGAATAATAGATATGTGTGTTTTAGTACTTAGGCCTTCTATATTAAATATAAAATTTGTTCATTTCAATACTTAGGTCTTCTACATCAAATACTGTATTTGTTTTTTGGTTTACTACTTAGTTCTTTCTTCGTTAAATACTGGATTCAGTCATTTTAGTACTTATCTCATTCATTTAAGTACTTAAATTGTTTATTTAGTACTTAGTTCTTCTATGTAAAATACCGATATTGTTTACTTAAGTACCTAGTTATCTTGTTGTTGAATACCGAAATTGCACAATTGAGTACTTATGTACTGATCTTGCAGCACTTTATTGACAACTATTATGTGTTTGACTATATTATTTCTTTGCAATATGCACCCATTTATGAATGAAATAGAGGAAGACATTCCCTCTACAACTGAGTCACAATATGATTTAGCATTACAAAGGAATTCAATTGATGCTTAGAGTTATTGCATCGATGGAGAGGGCTAAACATTCCAGGATGCTGAAGAGTTTAGAATCAAACTTAAAAACTATGTTGTTGCTATTAAAAAGTCCTTTATATATAAGAAAAATGATTCCAAAAATAAAATAGCAATTTGTAGTGATAATAATTGCCAATGGAGAATATATGCCTTAAGGTATGAAGCTGACAAACTTATTAGTATTCAAAAATGCAACCTGGAACATACATGTAATGAGGGTAGTCTTTGGATGAGGGGACATCCTAGAGTTGATTCTGCTTAGGTTGCTAATGTAGTAAAAGAAAATTTGAGATGAGAGCTTTAGTACTGACCTATTAACCAAATAAAAGATATTCATAGAGAATTTGGTGTAGAAATTTCATACCATAGAGCATGGTTGGATAAAGAAATAGTTATACATTATGGGGTGGACAAGGGATCCTATAATAAGTTAAAATGGTATTTTAGGATTGTGAAGGAAACAAATCCTGGAACTATTGCGAATTATGAGATTGACTTGATGATCCTAAATTTTTATGATTATTTATCTATTTTGAAGCTTGTCTGATCGATTTTCTCGGTGGATGTAGACCACTGATTTTCTTAGATGGCACTCACATTAAGAATAAGTATCAAGGATGCTTACTTAGTATTATCACCAAGGATCTCAATAATGATCTATTCACATTAGCATCTACAGCAGTTGGTGCTAAATATTATACTAATTGGGAATGATTTTGATTGAGGTTGAGGAGCATTTTATATTCTCACTATAGCATAGGGCTCAAAAAGTTCACTTTTTGCTCTAACCAACATACTGGGCTTTTTAAAGCTATCTGCATAGTATTTCCTAGTAGCCATTATGCATATTATTTGAGACACTTAGGGGTTAATTTTCAAAAGCAAGTAAGATTTCTTTGTATTTTATTAAAAATAATGTTCTGATCTAAATTAATGTCCAAGTAATATTTCAAGAAATCTAATGATAATATAATTTCAATTTGAGGTAATGAGAAAGTACCCCTTCCACAACAAGAAACATTTGGCATCTATTTTCATAAAAGCTATATATGTTCTAACAAGGTAAGAATATTCTCAGTATATGAATAGTATAGCGAACTTCATGCCTCTTGTTAGAGACTTCATCATGTAGTCAAAGCCTAATGTTGGACAAATTCCTTATTTGTTAGTGATGGATGGGAAGTAATAAATAGCAATCAGGCAGAATGTTGGAATAATTAGGTTAAACTAGCATGATTTATGCCTATTGTAGCTATGGCAGATCATATACGCAAATAAATCATGATTAAGATGCATGATCAATGAGAAGAATCTAATAAACTTACTGGAACATTATGCTCGCAGCAGGAGAAAAAACTAATAGTAAATTAGATAGCCTCTCGTTTACTAAAAGTGGAGAAATCTAGTGGTTGGAACTTTGAGGTCAGTGATCATTATAAATCATATGTTGTGGATTTATAGAATTGGAGTTGTTCATGTCGGGCATGGCAAGTTGATAGAATACCTTGCAAGCTTGCTTATGAGTATTGAGTCTAAGTCACTCTCGGTGTATGACTTTACCGATCAATACTATCAAGCTAGGATGTATCAACAAGCCTATAAACTTGTACTTCACCCTATACCTACTTTTGACCTAAACACATTCGAAGTAGAGGAGAACCAACCATTTGTGTACCTAATATGAGACACCAACCAAGTCGTAGGAGGACAAAGAGATTTCCATCTCAAATTGATGTTCAACAATTAGGTGTAGGTGGTATGGTAGAACCAGGCATAACCATTATAGTTACAAAGAAGCTACGACTAGCTAGATTAGCTTGAGATTGCTAACGTATTTGCTTACCATTATGTTGCTTATGTATGCTTACTATACCTTCTTGTAAAAAACTTTGTAACTAATATCTTTTTTTATTTATTATTAATCCACAGAAGAAGGTGCATGAAAGGGATACAATCAATGTAAGAAGGATTGCATGATGCTCAGAGACTAATGCAAGGTGCTATTTTTTTCTTTTTGAAGGGCAAGTTAGATCTAGACTATTATGTAATAATATTAGTTGACTTTTTGTTGAAATATTTGGTATTGCATGTAATGTAATATGTTGTATTTTTTTTGTTAGCAATGATTCTGGATATCCCCAAAAAAACACCCAGTTTAGGCATCTGTGTACTTCAAAACTACATTTATGTACTAAAACCACAATAGTTATGTACTTATAATTAGGGATTCTATACTTGCTTTTCCAAAGAACAAGTTTAACCTCAATGCAAACTGTGAAGCAATCCATGGGTGATAGTACGTATTGGAATGCTTGGTATTACGTGTAGTGTAATATGTCACGATTTTTAGATACTATACCAAATATGTTGGATATCTTAAATGTAGATAAAAATACCATTTTCTATTTATAATTATACTGGATATCTAAACAAATGTACTCAGTTTTGGCATCTGTGTATTTCAAAACTACATTATATACTGAAACTACAATGGTTATGTACTTATAATCAGGGATTCTATACTTACTTTTCCAAAGAACGAGTTTAACCTCAATTCAAGTTGTAAAGCAACCCATGAGTGATAGTATGTGTAGGAATGTTTGATAGTTCCATACTTACTTTTTTAAAGAATGAGTTTAACATCAATTCAAGCTGTAGAGCAACCCATGAGTGATAGTACGTGTTAAAATATTTTGTATTGCATGTAGTGTAATATATCATGATTTTTAGATACTAAACCAAATCTATCGGATACCTTAAATGCAAATAAAAATGCCATTTTATGTTAACAATGATGTTGGATATTCGGAAAAAAAATACCCAATTTAGGCATTTGTGTACTTCAAACTATGTTTATGTAATGAAATTGCAATGGTATGTACTTATAATTAATGGTTCTATACTTGCTTTTTCTAAGAATGAGTTTAATCTCAATTCAAGCTATGGAGTAACCTATGAGTGATAGCACATGTTGGAATATTTGGGAACATAAAGATCCACATCCTGCCACTTGTAGTATCATTTATACTACTATAAAGCACTGATATATAAGGCACATGAATTGTTCGACACCCCGCTCCTATACTATCAAACCTATCATCATTAAATGAGTCTTAGGTGTAATATTTCATGCTCTTATGATCATATAAGGGCAGATTAGGCTGAATGGGAAACAATCCCTCATACCCTCAGAATGACATTGAAAATGTAAAAAAAATACCTAATTTTGGCACTTATATACTTCAAGATGGTTTATGTACTCACTTTGACTATGTCAAGTACTTGTGGTCAAGGGTTCTATAATTGCTATTCCAAATGCCAATTTTGACCTCAATTCGACATGTGGAACAACATATTAGTGACTCCATAACATCATATGCATGATTTGTTGAATAAATGGTCGTCATAGCACATGTTGGAATGATTGGGAACACAAAGACCCATGTCTTACCACTTGTGCTATCCTTCGTACTAGTATAAACACTGACACATAAAGCAAATGAATCAGTCCAACACCCTTTCCTACACCACCAAACTTATCATCACCAAATGAGCTGTGGATGTAATAATTATGCTGTTATGATCATGCAATGGCCAAATTAGGCCGAATGAAAAATGATCACTCATGCCTTTTGAATGATACTGAAAATCTAGAGAAAAAAAATGTACCCAATTTAACTATTTTGTGTACTTGTGGTTAAGGATTTTGTTTTTGCTATTCCAAGGGCTAATTTTAACCTCAATCTAATGCATGGAACAATATATTGATGACCTTATAACATCATATGCATGATTTGTTGAATTAATGGTTGTCATAACATGTCTTGGAATCATTGGGAATACAAAGACCTACATCTCACCATTTGTGCTATTCTTTGTATTAGTACAAAGTACTGATGCATAAGGCAAATGAATTAGTCTGACACCTCTCTCCTACACCACCGAACCTATTATCACTAAATGAGTCATGGGTATAATACTTCGTGCTTTTATGATCATGTAATTAGTCTGGCATCTCCCTCATACACCATCGAACTTATTATCACTAAATGAGTCATGGGTATAATACTTCATGCTCTTATAATCATGCAATGGCTAGATTAGGCTGAATGAGAAATGATCCCTCATGCCCTCAGAATGATATTAAAAATCCAGAAAAAGAACCCAGCTTCAACACTTATGTACCATGAGAAATAATTTATCCTTAAATGCACTTTAATAAAATACATACCTTTCTCAAAGGTGGCAAGGTATTCCTTGCAATACTACTTCGAATGGCCTATCTCACTAAAGTAGAAACAAGTAATATTTACTATATCCTCTACAATCTTCTTGATTCCATCGGATGCCTTTAATGGTTACTTTCGCTTAGAGGAAGAACTTTTCTTCCTTTTATCTCCTTTTCTAGCACCCCCAGGGCTCATAGACTTGGAGGATGAAGTTAGTATTAATGGTATGCCCTTGTTATGATAGTCTCCATCAAGATCAATACTTTGATTAATAAAACTCGGCATGAATATAAGAATCCAATCCTCAAGAAAATCATTGTCCATCACTATGTCCAGTTGAAGAGCTTCTCCAAGCCCAATCACTTTTAGACTGTAATCAATGACATGTGACTTCTTATCCATCCTAACTTAAAAAATCTCCTTTGACAACATGAATTTCTCATACCGTGTTTGCTTCATAGCTCTTGTTAATTTAAACTAAGGTATTATTCATGTATCCTTGAGATTTTTTAAGTTTGTAGATTAAAATGAGACTATGGGATAGGATGATCCTTAACCCAATTCGTGAACATTTCACGTGTCTCTTGACCTACATTAATCTCCATGGGATAAGAAGCACCATGATATAGGGTATTTATTTATTTCTCGAAGAATGATTTTGAGGTTTAGTCAAATGTGGAAGTTAGGCTCAATTGATTTATTGATTTTCAAAATTACATTGAGTGGATTTTTAGCCATTCTTGAGATTTTGCAAATAATCAATGGCAAAAAAAAGAGAATATAAGCATGTGATTGAATATTGATATTGAAAATATGTTCATGGTCATTCAAGCATGCTTTTCTCCCATTATTTTATCAAATCCTTCACCCCCTAAAAGAATTCGGGAAATCATACTTTCTAGTGAGAATCAAGATCCCAAGGACTTGCAAGTAGAACCCCGTGATCGAGGGTTATCCACAAGCAATTAAAGGGTAAGCAACATTTGCTAATTGCAACTCTGAATGCATTTTGCCTCACTTTTCATATAGATCCACATGACCGTGCGTCATCTACATTATTGAGTATTTAGTTGGACCTACCAATCAAACTTTGATTCAAGATTGCTCCACGACCTCCCCCGTGGCCGAGTGCCAATGCATGGAAAGCGTCAAATCAAAGGTGCATCATATGCTAAGTATATGCTCACAGCTTTCCACTTAAGTTTAACCTTTGTGATCGAGTGCCATCACATGAAGATAGCAGTGTCATCATGACATATACTATTGGTAGAAGACATAGATTAATTAAAACTCCTTTTAATTTATATCCATTTTGACTTAATATTTGGATGCACTCAGACAATCTAAGTGGAGAGATTTTCTTGTTTGCAAAGATCTCATCAAATTTATCTTGTTATTTATGTTTTTTATATGCTAACCATGCATTTCATATATCACTAGAATATGGAAAGAATAAAAAAGTAAATGCACCTAGCATGCTCCTAGGGTGGGATGACCACGATCCTTAACCAAGTGGTGCACTTAAAGCTATAGGTGCACCACCTAGTTGATTTTAAGTGGGTTGATTAAGCTTAGCTAATACATGAGAGTAATCCCATATAGTCATGGGTCTTCAAGCCTCCATTGGTGTTCTTTGCTTTTTCCAACTTTTGTAAGAGAAAGAAATCCTTATACTTAATGATTCTATTCTCATAACTTTTACAAGGTAGAATAAAGAGGCATGTAAGCCTCAATTTAATACAACCTTTTTCAACAATTTGGAACAAATAAAATTAATATTAAGGGCTCATGATCATCTCTATTCATTCAAAACTTAAATGAACAATAAATAAATTAAGAATTGACATTCAATTCCAATAATTAAATGCTTATCTCATAAATAATTAATTGGTCAAGCAAAAATCAAGCATAACATTTATGCATCTCATTTTTGCGCTAATTGAAGATTAACTTTAACAAGATTTAAAAAGCAATAAAAAATATCAAACATAATTTTGAGAACTTGCACAATACTTTTGCACTTATCTAGCATGATTTGAATCATTTTTGGTTACTTAAGGAACACAAAAATAAGCTTAAAACTCATCCCAACCTAAACTCGCTGCTGCTGTCTCGGCTATGTGCACGGTTGGGCAGTAGGTGTGCCCGTTGCCCTGTTGTGTGTTGCCACACACCTGTTTTGGGGTTGGGACTGAGTCAAGCCATTTTTGGCTTAACTTTTATACACCAATAATTTTGGGACACTTCTTAAACATCAAATCACACATTATAAATGAAATTTCAAATTCAAAACACCTTTCAAAAATGGAATTTCAAGTGCTCAATCATGCTTCAAAAATCAAGTTTAAGTAAGAATCACATTCTTCAGAAAATCTCCAATTAAATCCAATCCAATTGGATCCAAAAATGACCAAAATACTTTAAGGCCAAATTTAACATGTTGTATCAATATATAACATCAACTAACGTCAAATCAAAATTTAACATTATTTGTTGATTTTGATCAATCCATTACATGAATCAATTAATCAAAATTCCAAATCATGGCATGAATTAAGCTTTGATACCACTCGTAGTCAAATACAGCACTAGGTTCCCATTATCAAAGCATAAAAACACTAAAATAACTAGCCTACACATGAAGCCAAGGATCTAAACATGCCATAGATTTAGATTTGGTATGAGGATTACCTTGATTTGCTCAAAATCCAAGGAGACTAGGGGGAAGCTTTCAACTCATTGAAACTGTCTCCCCTGCAGCATAGTGATTTCCAAGTAACATTTGCCCAACCAAATGATTTTCCTCCAGCTGAAAATTTTGACTGGAATTCACAAACCCCTTGATGGATCTACAATCCAAAATTCAACTAGAATAGAAAACAAAAAGGCTCTCTTGAAAAGCCTCCAAGCGACTGCTAGGAATAAAGGATCTACAAAGGTTAGTGATCTGATTATCTTACCTCTAATGATAAGATTCACACACCAATGCACAATCTTCTCTATGTTAGTTGGAGAACAAGGAAGAGAAATGCAAGGATGAAGGCTTGATTTTGAGGTAAGAGATGAAGAAAAGTGAAGCCTCAACAAATGTGACAACACTTGGGAAATTGGAATGAAAATGAGAGAATTTAACTCTTAGCTTGCAATTCACATGTATGTTATGGCCAACCACACACACTCTCTATATCTACAT
The DNA here is from genome assembly GCA_014898725.1 of Jacaranda copaia. Classification (NCBI taxonomy): domain Eukaryota; kingdom Viridiplantae; phylum Streptophyta; class Magnoliopsida; order Lamiales; family Bignoniaceae; genus Jacaranda; species Jacaranda copaia. The sequence continues at coordinate 85,281 of JACGDI010005578.1, forward strand.
AGAGAGAGAGAGAGGATGGTGTGATACCAAGGTGGCATCACACCTTCTCAAGTTGGCAAGCAAGTGGCATATGAATTTAAATGTACATTTGAATTTCATTTGGAGTTTTCATTTCATCTCATGAAATATCATCCAAATAAATTCTAATACTACACCAAATGAACTCTTCATTTGAATTTTTCCTCTAAAATTAATTCTTCATTTTAATTTAATTAAATACTTTAATTTAATTAAAAAAACCTTTGACTTAACTTTTAAGTCAATTTTTTTGATTAACTCTTTAAGCAAGTCATTGTTAATTTAACTTCTTAAATTAACTTGATCAATTGATCAATTTTGTTAAAATAAAATTTTACCTTTACCCTTTTAATTTGCTTAAAAGCTTTCTCTGCATTAGCCACAATAATCTTTTACTTTTTCTTTTTCAATTTGCTTAAAAGCTTTCTCTACATCAGCAACATTCTTTGGGATCTTATTGTTAGCCTACTGAAAGAACCATGGGCATGCACGCAAGCATTTCAATTTCCCCAAAGAAAGAATATGCTCATGCAGCCCCTGTTGTACAAAAGCAAAAACTTATAGTTATTTATAGTAAATGACATTAATTTTATAATTAAAAAATTCAAAGACACTTACTAAAAAACCAACTGTACAATCATCAAAATATTTTTTCCATTGCACCTTCTCTATATCACCTCCTAAATGATTTTTGAGTTCTTGAATTATAAAGTTGTATTTAGCCTCCCCCCATGTATACAACCCAATAGAAGATAGACAATCAATGTAAGGGATGACAAAACAAGGTGTGCAATAGTTGCTCATTGGAAACAAAATACAATTAAAAATGAAAAGTATATAGCAAAATCTTCAATATCTTGATCACTATGTCTATCCACAAATTCTTGTAACCTTTTAAATACTTGTATAGGTGATCAACGATGTCTAACTTCATCTTTAAATTGCCATCAAAATTGCCATCCACAGGTTGCTCCACATGAGACAACCCCAACACTAAAGAAAACTTTAGCCACCCAAAAAGGAATTTCGATGTCTTCACCAAAGACAAATGAAGTCATTTATACATTGGTCGTCTTATGGTTGCTTGAGCTCTATTGAAGCCATAATAATTCAATAGTAGCATATTGTAAAATATATAGAATGGGGTTTCCATAAGGGCCTGTCTATGTCGGAAACCAATTTTGGGTTCTAAATCCTTTATTGCGGAATAAAAATATGCATGGGAGCAATGATAGTATATTTTTGATACCATTGTAGCAAATACAGAAATTATGTAACTAAATAGTATAAACCTCTCCACATATACTTACATTTAAGGTTTTTATAAGAAAATGTAAACAAAAATACAAAATTAAAGTACTTTTGTACCAGTTATACATGCATACAGTGCTAAATAAATTAGTGGTATATTTTTCTTTATAAACAATAGAAAACAACTAAACATGTTGCAGACCTTTCAAACAGACAATATTTCCAATACAAGCCCCAAAAACTGAATTGCCAATATACCTAATATTAATTTATTGTAAATCAACTCAATCATTACAAAATTAAGGTATTGTTTAACTCAAAACAAGTTTTGCAACTTTTAAAATATAAAATTTAAGTATAAATTACACTAAACCAGGTTTGAAAAACAAAATAATGGGAGTTTTTGAATACTATTCATTTTAGTACACAAGATACTGCCTTTATGTACAAAAAACATGAACTTAAGTACTTTCTCATTTAAAATGCATATATAAATAGAGGTTTCAAGTATATTTCATACACATATCGCAAAAATAGTTACAAACCCAGCATTTTAACAAAAAAATAACTTCTCTAATATGATGGATGAGAGCAAAATGAAATAAAAGCGATGGAACAAGATAAAAAGATAAAAAGATAGCTTTCAAAACTCAAACACCAGACGATAATGCTTCAAATGGCAGTCCATTGTGAATAGATGCTTCAGTTGAAGAGAGAAATTGGTGGGAAATAGAGAAAACGGATCGATGCTGATGGACTAAAAAAAAGAAGAGGAAATGTGTAAGAAGCTTGAATGTGATTTCATCCATTTTAATCGTAGAGAGATGGGTGGGCATTTTTGGTACTTTTGTGTTCAAGTGGAGGTCAATTTTGTAATTTTACAGGTGTTGGGGAGTGGTTTCAAAATGAAAAATAAGATTGGGAAGCTAACAGCTTGTTTAGTTTTATTTCCAAAAGGCCATTTCTATTTCCAATAATTTTTAAAAGTTGGAAAGTTAGTTATGAAATGGAAATAAAAATTAAGATGTATTTGGATAAAATGTTAGAAAGTAATGATTATAATAAATTATAAGATTGAAGAGTATGTTAATTTATATTTTTTTATGTTTAAAAAGATTTATTTTTTTAAACATAAGTATATTTTATTTATTTAAAAATGATAGCGGGTACTTTATGTCAAATTAAATTTGAATTTGATTGATGTGTAATAGGATAATATGGTAGGTTTAGAAAGAGTTTTGAAAAGAAAATAAGTATTTTTCTAAAAAAGAGTTGTAAGAAAATATTTATTTTTAATTTTTATTCCCACATGAAAATGAAAATGGGGCTTGGAAATGAAAACAAATGGGCTGTAAGATTTAATTTTTTGAAGTGGGGATTGGATGCAAAATAAAATATAGTTTTTGGGATTTTAAGTCAATTAAAAAATAGTAGATAAAATTTCTAGAACATAGAGATCCACAGGTCTTGTATTTCGTTTTTATAGTTTTTATAGTTTTTATAGCATGTTAGTGCAGGAAAAATCCAAGAAAAAAAGAAAAAAAATTAAAGAGAAAATAAAAATAAATAAATAAAAAATAATAAATCTATGTTATTATAAAAGGGAAGGCATTTTTGTGTTTAAAATGAAAGTTATGATGCCAAATTTCATGTCAAATTTACCCTTTTAATTATACAATATTCAATAAATATTTATATATATACAAATAATTAACTATCATTTATTTAAAAACTTCTACTATTTATTTATTTTAATTAATTTTAAATTTTTTTCTTTAATCTAATAATAAATTATAAAAATTTTACTTTAAGTAAATGCTATCTTCATAATTATACACATTATAAGTATATTTTTGTGATGTATGTTAATTTTTAATATAATAAATATGAAAAAAAAAATATATATATATATAAATAATATGCATAATTATTCAAAATTATTTTATGCACGTAGAAATTGCGTGCAAATAATTGTTTGTAATTTAAAACAATGATAAAGCAAAGTGTCACGTGACAGTCACGGGGAGATTCGCAATCGCCCAGATTTGGGCTTACGTTTGTAGTGCTGCTTTCTTTGGGCAGAGTCGGATTTCAGGTGTCAATATAATCATAATAATCTTATTATTGTTATTGTTTGTATTATTATCGTCACTAACATTACATCTTCTCCTTCTCTATCGCGTGCGCGCACACCGCTTTTCTGCTCCAAGGGTTTGCAATCTCTGTGTAAATTCCATCCCTTCGATCTCAATTTGAACCGAATTTCGGGGTTTGCTTGCAGCGAATGCATTAGTAGTACACATCTAGAATCTTTTATGCCTCGCAGATACCGAATCTACGAAGATCCGTAAGCCAAAGATATCTCCTGCGTTTTCTGCTTGATGTTGGGTCATTCTAGGGTTCTGTTTGATGGTTCAAGAGGCGTTTGAAGATCTGAGGGTTGTGAGTAAAATTATAATTTGAGGAATTTTAGAGATATGGATTTGGATTTCAATGGCGACGTCGCAAGCCTCGATGCCGAACTCTTGCAGCTTCCAGAGGTGTCTCCTTTGGCCATCAAATCCAACCCTTGTGTCGCAGAGAAGCTTTTTGATCAGTGGCTCTCCCTTCCTGAAACCAATTCTTTGGTAATTATTATTCTTTAATTAGTTTTCAAAATATAGCATGGAAATGATTGTTCCTGATTGGGCTAGTGTGTTTTGTGATCAATTTTTTGGTTAGATTAGGAGCAAGGACCAATTGATGAGTGTATAAGATGGATACTGTCTTACATGCAATGCCATTTTCGCACGTTGGTCTATCCCCAGAAGATTATAAAAAAGAGGAAATAAAGTATTGAGCTTTCAGGTTGTACTCTGAGTGCACTTTGAAAAAACCATGCTGTTTGTCTGTGGTATTTGGGAATTCCTTTTTGAGTAGAAATGAGCCAAATTAATTTGCTAGATATGTGGAAACAAAACATGAGCAAATATGTGGCATGCTACGAGCAAGGGGAAAGGGGAAAGTGGATATCCCCACTTGAAGATGTAAGAGGTTTGTGATTCAACAGTTGAGTCCCTTTATCAAATCATGTCGATGGAGAAAATCTTCTATAGAGCTTAGCTAGTATGGACGGTTAACAGAGAAGTGGGGGTGCTATCTTAGTGGTCCATGCGGGAATAAAAATTTGCCAAGGGATATCTAATTTACATGCAGCATATGCATTGTAAATTGCTCACAAATTTCCAATGAGAGCCAAATTAATTACTCTGGGACATACTTGTGCACCACATTTTTGGACTTCTCTTACTCATTTAATCTATTGATTAGTTACTTTTGAATCACTATAGCTTTTAGTTTGGTTTCCAAGGCCTAATGAGCACTAGCAGATGACAATTGCTGTTGTTTCTAGAGGCATTTGTTGTTTGTGTGATTAATTATGTTGGGAGATTAGAAATTGTTCTCTGGTAAGAGATGTTGATTCTAGAGCTTTAAAGGATGACCTTTATTAGATAATGCTTGCATAATTTTAGGTGCTTAAATCAATTAAAATCAACTTTTAGTGTAATCATGATAGTGAAAAATGTGAATGACCAACTTCCTGAAACAACTAAACCAACTTCTTGAAACAACTAAATTTGTTATTTGAGAAAAGAACCATGTAAGTAATCACACGTTTTTCTTCTTCACTCTATGTATGCACAATAAAATGAAACCTTAAAACCACATAATTTCCTTTTCAGCTTAAGAAATTATGTATCTTCAACTTATTTCCACCTCAACTTTCATGACATTTTGTCAACTGTGAAGTTCTAATATAATGTGCTTGTTGCCACCTCAACTCTGTTATATGCTTAGTTGATAATCCACTACTATGTCTTATCATTTGAATCAATTAACATTCATTCTGTAGTGAATATTTCATTGAAAGCATTGCCAATTTCAGTTTTGCAAAATTTCCAAATTTTTATTTGGACTTATTAAGAAAAGCCTTATGATCAATTATTAGTGACCTAAATGAGATATTTAATCTTTGAGTTTTATCATTATTTAAATTTCACCCTACTTCGCTGATAGGATGTAGTTAGTGTCTATGGCTTGACTAATTGAAGATTGTGGTTTGAAAAGTTAGTTAGCATCATATAATGTGCAGTAACTAATGTGAAGAGAAGTGACATACTCATAAATATAGGTAAATATTCTGTAAGAGAATTGCCTTTGTATGGGAATTCCAGATATTATAAATTATCTGGTATAAAAGAATTAACTTTCGATCTAGGATCAAATTGGTTTTCCAACTTTTCATTAATATAAGAGATTATCAACTAAAAAATTCTATTCATAATAGGGTCACCTGTAAGTATAAAAATATAGAACTCCACAAATGCTGGTTGGAGCCATTGGACCTTAGCTTGATGTCAATGTCAGAGCAATATGCATGCATGTTTTTATGCTCTAGGTACTAGAACGGATGGTTTATGTCTTGTAAACCATGTGGGGGAATTGTATACTCTATCATAAAGGGGAGAGGTTAGGGGAGGATTTGGCCTTAGCTCAAACTTATTTAAGCTGCAGTCACTGAGATCCCTGATGTAGACAATTGCTCATTTTTGGAATGCTCTCTTGTGAACAATTATGAAATCCAAGAAACTTAAAACCTGTGGAGGCAGGAACTGTAATTGTGAAAGGTGAGAAGTTTTAACTGTTGAAAACATCAATACATGCAAACCATTATGCCATTTTGTATAAAAGAAGGAAGCAAGCATATTATGCACCTATTCATAGTGCAGGATCCAAACACTGGTTATATTCGAGAGAAATATAAACTGCTTAGCAATGTGATAAAATAGCAGAAACTTTTTTTGCAATTATTGACTACCACAAATAATATATCTGGTTGTATAGGCTATACGTCTTTGTAGGTATGTACTATGTATATGTTGGTTTGATCGTGGTATATCTTGGTTGAGAATGCAAAAGAGACCTAGAGGGCTCACGCATTTCTGCGGCTTGCTAAAACATTTCTGTGAGCCTTAGTTTCATATTAGCATAAGATCTCATGGGCCTAAAAAAATGCTCAAGCAGAATCGTTTTATTGGATTTGGCCCATAGTTTCATGTGTTGCCTAACTGCTGAGTAATTTCGATAATTATCAGTTGTTTGAGCTAAACTTAAAGATGGAATATTATAGTCATTGAAATGAATAATTTGTATCTTGGAACTCAAGCTGCCACAATTATTTTTCTTGTTTTTTCCTTTGCTCCAAAAGTCAAAAACTCTCATAAGAAAAGAATAAAGGTTCTGATAACTTCCACAACTTTCTAGTTTGCTGACCGTGTATCTCTTCGACCTTTTGATTTGACATCATCTCCCTCAAAATAATTACTTCTAGGACATATGCTGGTGTTTTGTCAGTGCCGTAAATGTTTTTCTTGTTAAATTTTTTTATTTTCCTATGATATTGATGAGAGTTATGTTCCCCTGCTGAGTAATACTTCCTTTGTCTCTAAAAATTTGCATCCTAGAAATGGCTGTCATATTTTGACTTTTTTTTCCCCTTATTTTACTCCATCAAATTGAAATTTTCAAGAGAATCACCAAAATAAAATTAATTTTCATTTGAGGTTTCAAATTTTATTTTCTTCCTCAATGGTGTCCATGGGATAGCTGAAAATTTGACTTTTTGAATGTTTGTAAGACTTTGGGAAGTTTGAGTTAGGCCTTGGGTGTTTTGTTAAATTTTCTTTTCGTGTTTACAGATACCTTTTACTAGTCAACTAAAGATTGTATTTTGTGAGCTTGCACCAGTGTTCATGTGCATTCGCGAATAAATACAACATTAAATCATTTGATGCTCACAATTCAATTCTGACCAAGGAATTACTTCATATTTATTTTGACTCCAGAAATACATATTTTGATGCAGGTGTATAAGCATTTTTCTTGTCCATAATAATTGATATCTCACAATTGTTGAGTGTGTTATTAGATTTTTAATCAATTTGACTATTCATGATATAACCTCATTTGCATAATTGTATAATGGGGCCTATTGGTTGCCAACTTCCTTGGTTGCCAACTTCCAAGTGAAACCAAATTAGTATGGAAAGAAATGGTTGGCATTCAAACCTGATTTTGGTGAAAGGTTTCCCCTAATGATTGTGTAAAGATAATATGTTCTTACATGCTTCGGCCATTACTTATTTTTCCTAAGTTTCCCCTTTTTGACTATCATACTCAGCAAGCCTCCTAAACAAAGCTGAATGATATAGCCTTGTATCTGTATACTGATTAAATACAAGACATTTTGTTATATAAATCTGTTATATGGAAACCAAAATCATAATGTTCTCACGAACATGCTAACTTTTAAAAAGTTAGCTGACTTATGTGATCTTGCAGAATCTAACTTCTGCTTTATCTGTTAAGACATGCATTAGTATGGCTATATGAAGAGCAGGAATATATCAGAGGTCTTTCTTTATAAAGAAGAGTGGCTAAGGTGCAAAATTTCAATTTCTTTATTCTTTTCATAGGAGGAAAATAGGATGGGGAGGTAAAGAGAAATACTGATTTTCATCTCCCATTATACAATTATAACTGTTATTTTTATATTTTATGTGAGGTTTTGTCGCTGCTCTACTTATTTCTTTTTCAAACTATTATCAAAACAGTAGTGCTGAGCACTGATATCAAAGGCGCTTGCCTTGGCCGCCTTGGGCGACCAGGCGAGCGAGGCGCAGGTCTAGCACCTCACAGAAGTGAGGCGAGGTGCCCCAAGGCGAGGCGCATCTTAATCAAGAAGGTGGGCGCCTAGCCTGCCTTACAAACCTGTATATATTTGGTATAAAAAGGACTGCAAAAAGATTTGCAAAAACCCTAATTTAAACTTAAAACCGCTAGCCCACTGCAATCTGCCACCTAGCCGGTCCTGCCGCCATCGGCGCTGCTTGTCCTGGCACCTCACTGGCGCTAGGTGGGCCGCCCTGCACCTTGCCAGCGCTGTGCTGCCGGCCACCACCAGGTTACCTTTTTTTTCCCCTCCTCAAACAGTCTAAGTTTTTTGTCTCTTTTTGTCTTTTTTAAATTTATTATGCATGGGCTTCAACTTTTTTTGTGTTTTTATTTCATTTATCTTATTTTAACTTAACATTTTGTGTTTTTCTGATTTTTATAACTGTTTCTGTTTATTTTTCCTCTTTTTTTACTTCTTTCTTTTTCTATGACTTTTTTAGCTGTTTCTTACTTACTCCTTTTCTGTTCATTATTCTTTTTGCTGTTTTTTGCTATTTTTCTGTTATTTTTTCTGTTTTTCTGTTTTTTTCTATTTTTTTCGTTTTTTGTTTATTCAGATTCGTATTATTCTGTGTATTACATGAATTTTGCAATATATATATTATTTATAGTTTTCTTTTTAATTGTCGCTTTGTTCACCTTTTGGTTGCCCATCTCTTGCCTCGCCTCTCACCTTAAAAATGGTCCTCTTGCCTAACGCCTTTGATAACTATGGTGCTGAGAGTATGACCAGGAATGGTTAACTGACCCTCCTTTCCTTCAGCTCCTTGTTCCCCTTTCTGCTAAATAAGGGGAGTTGGCCTCCTTTTTGGTCTTTGGGGTGATGCTCCCCAGTAAACAGAGCCAAAAGTGAATTCTAAGACATGTTGTTGGGGAGTTTGGAGGTGGCATTTTTTGTGAATTTGGTTTGAATGATTAGTGATTTCCTACTGGATTATTCTGATACATCCAGAAGTGATTTTTTTTCAGAATGTCTCGCTACTGGTTGACATCTCTCTTTTCTGTTCTGGAAACAAATTATATGCATCATGTGTAATTTTTATAGGTTTAATCATGAAGGGCTTAGGTTTTAAAGTAGAATCCATATACTTTTTCATCTGGTGAATATTCTGCTATCACATTCAGACCCATTATTTCATGATTGATGCAGTTGGGGCCTTTATATTACCCTTATGTTTTTTTGCATTTGTTAACTGCAGTCTGATCTGATTTGACAGACATGCTTTCTCAATATGCAGGAGGAAGCAATTTTCTATTAAGCATTCACATTTCGATGTCACAAAATGCAAACATTGCAATACATTTAATGCAATTCTTGGGTCCTTTTGAATTTGCAAACTACAAGTAGAAGCAAGTAGTTTGTTGCAACCCATCCTGTATAGTTTTTAGTCTTCCCATGGTTGAAAAGAAAAGCAAATTTATTTACAAAGATCCATCTGTGAATTATAGGTAAAATCCTTGCTGAATAATGCTAAGGGAGGAGGTCCTTTGAGTGTCTCTGGAACATCATCTAGCGCAAATGCTGCAGCGAGCAATTCATTGCCTACAATGTTTCCTGCTGGCAGTACGCCACCACTTTCGCCGAGAAGTTCGTCAGGTTCACCTCGGATCACGAAACAGAGGGCAGGCCCATCTGCTTTAGGCTCTGCACTGAAATTAGTGAATGAGCCTGTGAAGGAGCTTATACCTCAGGTTGAATTAGTTCATTTTTTATATTATTTGTTGTTGCAGTTTCAATTTATATGTCTTTATATGTTGCTGCTTTTGCTTCCTTTTGGTAATAGTTATTGATATCTTGATAATACTTGCAACAAGTGCAGTTCTATTTCCTCAACGGTCGTCCACCACCGAATGAATTGAAAGAGCGGTGCTTGTTTAGAATCAACCAATTTTTCTATGGTCACATGGATGGACTCCAAATGCACGGTGTGAAATGCTATATTTCATGATGTATACTTTTATATTCTTCAGTTTTATTTGTTACTCTATTATCCAGTGATGCATCTGGAACTTGCAGTATGAGATGTGAACATATCATCTGTAAACTGTGGCCTTTGATATGCATAGTTATGTTACTCTATTGTCTACTGATCCGTGTGGAACTAGTAGCAATATGAGATATGAACATATCACCTGTCAATAGTGGCTGTTTATATGTTTACGTTTTCATGGGGATTCAGAATTCAAACTGGTGACAAAGGAAATCTGCAAGTTACCATCATTCTTCTCCACTGCACTGTTTAGAAAGATTGACATTGATTGCAGGGGAATTGTGACCAGGTAATTGCTGTCATCATTTTCTTTTTCCTTGATCTTGAAATATGCCATTTTGTCTTTTAAAATTTTTCTCCTTGCTTTCATTCATGCACATGAATGAGAATGGATCAGCTTAATCCAAATGAAAGAAAAACTTAATTATACATTTTGGTCCTTAATCTAAATGAAAGAAAGACTTAATTATACATTTTGGTCATATTGCACATGCCCTAATTCTCAATTGTGTAGTGTAAACAGAGCGAGAGTCACATTTGTTGGGTTTCTTGAAGTAGAGACTCCATCAACATAATGCAATGTCTTATAAGTTATTAAATCTATTATTACTATTACAGAAAATTAATCTGGGCATGAGCTTTACTGTATGCAATTCATAGGTTTTTTTGAAAGAAGAGTGATGGCCTTTATTTCCAATTTATTCAGATTTTGGGTGTCTTGTTTTTGTATGAATTTTTATTGCCTTGAGTTAGTCAAGGCCTATTATTCAGTGGATGATGTCCTATGTTTTCATGTCCATTGATCTTGTGTTAAACTGCCTCTGATTCCCGGCAAATAAATTCTATTTTCTTAAACTTTGCATGTAGTTGCTTTTTAGATCGGAGTTTATAAAGCATTCTGGATGCAAGACTGGGGTCATAACTACTATTTGGCGGTTTTTAATATTCATCACTGTGGGAGAGTGCTAGTCATGTTTATGAGTTGCAGACTTCTGTTTTCCTTTTGCCTATTTATTGCATATTTTAGCAGACATTGGGATTTGTAGAAGAACTGGTTAATTGCATGGAACTGTCCAAGGTGTCATTCAATGAACAAAGTGGCCCTTTTGCGGCAATTATACTAACTTCCTTTACCTGCTCTATCAATAAATATCGGCTAATGCGTATTAAGGCAAAAACAAAATCCTTTTTTTCTCTCTCAAAATGATAGCTAATGGTATATTGCCAATTAGTTGATAACCCTTGTATTTCCTATCCCGCAACAGAATCAACATTTGATTCCTTTCACCAGGCAAGCATAACCTGTGACTTTGCAGCCATATTCCCACCAAAACAGTTCAAATACAATCTGCAGAGAGCCGATCACCTCTCCCATTCTTGGTTTCATGAGGTGCATCTGTGACATATGGCACTGCTATCCTTTTAGCACTAGAAGCCATTCATCTCACTCTCCATCTGCTAAGTTGACAGAATTTTGTCTCTCCTTGTATATTGTGTTCTATTTCTGATTAAGCGGACAAAGAACTTCATGTAAACAAACTACTTCCTTAAATTACAAGTGAGCTACTTGCTATGTATATGCAATTTTAGAACATGGTACGGAATTGAGAATCAATCCACATTCCCAGAGTCATGCCCTCTAGTTGTTTGTGCCAGTCCCAGCACAAAACCCATGCTAAGATGATCCATGGTACATCTGATTCTGGGAGATGTAATCCAGTATTCTGTGTATTCATTTCACAATCCATTCGACATTATTAGCCAAAAATAAGTAGAAGCCACCATTCCAAAGTCTTATCTGTGCCAAAGTGGCCTCCAAGATCTTCCCTATGTAATTTCAACACAATCTGTTGACACGAAGACCCCACTGAAATGAATTTGCATTTCTTTGAAAAGATAGCCATCATGCAAATTGTGTGGAATTTCTGATGGTTGTTTGTATCTTTTAGCCCCTTGCATGGCTGAAAATGGATCTCTTTTTAATACTGGTTCTTCAATTCCTTGAGTAATTGATTGAGGTGTGGGCCACTCAACAATCAACTCTTCAACCCCCACTCCCCTCTTTTCTCTTCACGTTTTAGGTCTGGGCCATTAGCTGAAACAATGAGCTTAAGTGCCCAACTTCCTTAGAGTCTAAGGAATAGCAGTTTTTGAGTTTACTATAGAACTTCAGTTTTTGAAGAACCTATTCATTGACAGAGAGACCCAATCTCTTAGAACAATGATAAAGTTTCTGCTTGATCTTCTTGCTGTTGATGATCTCTTTTTACAAAGAGATTTACAAGAAAATAGGGAAGCCTATGTTAAGGAATCCTGTCATGAAAAGCTGGCAAAAATAAAGTAACTTGCTGAAAATAAAACCCCTAAAATTAAGCATATTCCTAAACTAAAGCATTAACTGTTATTCTTGCGTTTGCCATATGTTTTCCCACAAAGGCATCTACAACAACAGCCCAAAAGTAAACAAAAAAACAACCCTAGTGCAGTATTTGTACGAGAACAAAATAATCCGGTGCCACCCAAAACACAAGACATCCAAGAGAAGAACAACTCTAAAGTAACTTTGACCACATCTAAGAGAAAACCAACTTATAATGGAACAAATGAATGAATCAAAGCCTGAAACAATATTTATACTCGTGCATGTTCCCACTTCTAGTTTTCAGTACTTTTATGAAGCTTTTTGGAAAATTTTGCATCATTGTATAGACTTGAGGCTTTTTATAACATTCACTGCAGTCTCCTTTTGGATCCCTATCACACATAGGTGAAATTGACCATTTGCAATGGTCACAAAAGAGCTGCCATAATTTTATCAGTTAGACAGGGGGGGAAATTGTGTTTCTAGCAGATAAAAGGTAGGAATGCAAAGGTTTTGCATATTGGCTCAAGTACCATGAGAAATCTCAGTTCAACATACAAATAGTATCCAAAATTTACTGGAAACCTATAACTTGGATTCTGTATAAACAATTAACTGTTGGCTTACACTTGGCCTTGTCACAGGACGAATGACACTAGGAAGATATAGTAGCTAGAGAATTCTAATTTAATAAGGGTAACAGCTGGTTACTCTGATAAGAAAGCTTGCCTACTTGAACTTTAACCGATAAATTCTCTTCTGATAAATGACATTTTCTTCATGAAATCTTTAATCCTGTGTGCATTATATCACAGTTAGTGGTGGTTGACTCGTACAATTTTCAGTCATTCATGCTCTCACATTTGTTATTTAGATTTGATGTATATACTCTTACTTCATTCATGAGATGCCGTCAGGGATGCCTTTGTCGATTATTGGATCAATGGAAACATGTTGACAAAAGATATAGCGACACAAATGTATACAATCTTGAAGCAGCCAGATGTCAAATACTTAGCTCAGGTTCATGACAACCTATCAAGCTCTTGTTTTCAATAACTGATGGAAAGTTGAGTTTACTGATTGAAGTTAATATCTTGCTTCATGTGTTGGGAATATTATCTACTTCGTGTAGGATGACTTCAAACCAGTGCTTCGAGAACTTTTGGCAACTCATCCAGGGTTGGAGTTCTTACAGAGCACACCTGAATTTCAAGAAAGATATGGTATGTTCTAAACTTATATGTTTCTTGTTTATCTTTCTCTTTGGCTGACTCCAATGGATCTGATTTTTCTTTCTCTGCCGGATTTCTGAATATATGTTTGGTAAAATTAGGCATAGGCAGTTAAGAACTTCCAATTTAAAAGAGTTAATAAGATTTAGCTATTTATTGAAGAAGGGAATGTATAGCTATATTATTTATAAATTGGATAATGTCAGTCTATTTTAATTTTTTTAACCTAACAACTTGTACCGGCATACTTTATATAAACTCAATTGAAATACATTTTATTTTCTCATAAAAATGTTAGAAATAAATGTGTAACAATGATTTTTCTTATTCTTTTTGTCAAAATATTAAAAAAATTCACGTGTGAAGCTTTATATATATTAAACCAAATTTCAGAGAAAACTGGATAATCCCAATTACCGGTTAAATCTTGTTTCCCATCCCAATCTTTTGCAGCACTTCAGGTTCATTAAGGCTACCCTGTTTTCTTATTTGTATACCCATGAAATATCCCAAGTAAAAGATGGTTAAAGAATTACCAGCTTAAGAATGATCATGGGCTCAACTTCACCCTAAATAATTGATTGATTAGCACATCAGTTTTGAGGTACTTACATTTAATGCTTCTTTGTCCTGTTCACACTTTTTTCCTTGTTTTTCCCCTGATGATATTGTTGGACATGTTGAATGATAAAAAAAAATGTTATTATGTTGTTGTGTTACTTAGAATGAAGCCTCTCTTTTGGATTCACGCAGCATACATCTTTATACTTGATCTTCGGTTATTTGTCCCATACCTATAGTGCTTCTTTATTTTCTTCTGCAATCTTGGTGTTCTATTCAGAAGGCAAGTATCAACTTGGTTGGCTGGCCTTGACTTCCTATGACGTACTGATTTTCAAATTAAACTTATTTTTCCTGTTTACTTGTTAAAAGAAGCCATATTTCTTGATTGAATTAACAATTCAATTCGTTGCTATCTCCAGCTGAAACTGTAATATACAGAATATTTTACTACGTGAATAGATCGGGTAATGGTCATCTTACGCTCAGGGAGCTGAAACGTTCAAACTTAATTGCTGCTATGCAACATGCTGACGAAGAAGAGGATATCAACAAAGTATTGAGGTAATTACAGGAGCTTTTTTATTTGTTTCACTTTGGAAGAGCTTTCCAGCTTAGTCTTTCTTTAGTGGTACTAAATAGCGCAATAACTTGATTGAATTAATATACTATTGGTAATGCACAAGAGAGCCTGAGAAAATGAATCTTTAGATGATCGACTGTGCTTTTCTTTCATAGGAGAGAAAACAAATTGTATGCTTATTTGCTGACTTTTGTTGCAGAAGCAATTTTTCACTTAGTTTAGATTAGGTATGTTAGAAAAGTAATATTTTATATACTTCTTGCGGGTATGGAAGTATGCTAAATTTACTTTAGGAGTGTTTATGTTACTAACACGCATTCTTGTTCTCCATTAGCATATTATGTGCTACCACATTAATGTCTCTACTAATCCTCTCTATTTTCATTTATCTATGTCGTTTCCTTCTTACTACAGGTACTTCTCTTATGAGCATTTTTACGTGATATATTGCAAGTTTTGGGAGCTGGATACGGATCATGACTTTTTGATTGACAAAGAGAACCTCATCAGATATGGTAACCATGCACTTACCTACAGGATTGTTGATAGAATATTTTCTCAGGTTTGTGTTTTCTTTCTGCTTATTCAAGCCACATTACTCGCTCTGTTGAAGAGAGACTAATCTCTATTTCTTAGGATGTTACTCTCATCTCTCTAAACACCTCTTATTTGAAATTTGGCTAAGGTTCCCAGAAAGTTCACTAGTAAGGTTGAAGGAAGGATGGGATATGAGGATTTTGTTTACTTCATATTGTCAGAGGAGGATAAATCATCTGAGCCTAGTCTTGAGTACTGGTTCGTGTGCTTTTCAATTTGCCAAGATTTCAGTGCTTTCCACAATCTTGATCTTGTATGTTTGTTTGTTTGCTTGTTTTTTTTGGTTTTTGTTTCTTTATTTTTTTATTTAT
>JACGDI010005578.1:112478-126722 GCA_014898725.1 Jacaranda copaia
TTTCAAATAAACGGTGTACAATTTCAGAACTCTTGATGTACAAAATTTTACAAATTGCAGTACAATTTAGATTCTGTGAAACTATTACCTTAAAACATCACAGCTCTTCTTGGCACTACTACTTGATTCATTCTTTTGGTTTACTAGGATGTCAATAATGTTTATCTTTAATGTCAAATGCAGTAAGATTATATTCAGAACATCTTCATCATCAGTCAATATCACGTACAATCTTTGATGTGGAGCTACGTATCACAAACTGAAGAGCTCAATGTTGATTTCACTCCATTTTCTTGCGAGATTAATGTACATGTTCATTAAAGTCGTATACTTAATGGACATTATATGGAGCTGGTCTTTGTAGCGGCAACTCCCCAACAATTGATTGAACACTCTAACTTCACTACTGGTTGATATTATCGAAAAAATGCGAGAAATTTAGAAGCAACTGAGAAGAAGAAGATACCCAAAAATAAAGATTAAACCAGAAAATGATGAAAATAAAAAGAGAAAATGATAATGTAGATGCCGGGTTGATGGTTGTTTCTCTTTTCCGCGTAGCGCTGCTTGCGTTTTTTCTTTTCTTTCTATTTCTGGAAATGATACTTATATTGGTAGGGTTTACTGTTGCCTTTTGTTTATGATAAAGGGGTAAAAAAAAAAGAGTGAAAAATATTACGCTTAAGGGTATTTTTGTCAAATCAGGTGAGTAGGGAGTAAACTCTAAAATTCTTACAAATTTAGGGAGTTTAGTCTAACAAGAATCAAGTGGGGACTGATCACAAAAATGAAAAATGGTTTTGGTACTTTTAAATAAGTTTCTCTTAAATATTCATCACATTCCATAAATATTTTCCTGAATCATTTCCTAATAAAGCTATAAAATAAAATCAAACATTACCTTGGTTTACTGTAGGAGAACGAAAATTTTTCAGAGAAATAATACCAAACATAACCTACTTTACGAATCCTTTAATTCAAATGGTCTTAGCATGGTGAGTAACATACTTATCTTGCGAATTTTTAAGCAAAAAAGCCAGTTTAAGTAATGGTGAGTGACATTTGGTCGTTGGTCCAACGACATATTTGAAAATTAAACTAAATATAACTTTATCTCGCGAATTTTTAAATAACAAAGTCAGTTTAAGTAATGGTGAGTAACATTTGGTCCAGACAAAAGTCTCATTATTCACAAAGTATAAGCTCGGAGGCTTGAACGTAGGGATACTCGGCGTAAGTGTGTAGGGGTGTTAAACAAAACAAGAATAAAAAATAAAAATCGATTCAACCGACTGAAAATTGAAAAAATCAAATCGAATTAGGTTCGATTTGATTCGGTTCAATTTTTTTACTCAGTTAACTGAAACCAAATCAAAAATTGAAAAATGGATTCAGTTTGATTAACTGAACCTATTCGGTTAAATCGAATCAAAACCGTTTCAATCATTTTTTTATACACAAAAATTTATTATTCAAGTCCTAGTAGTTTTAGTAAATTTTTTAATTTTAAGATAAATAAATATAAATTTTCAAATGTATTTTTAAGTTTTGATGATAAATAAAAGGAGAAATTTTTGACAAGGTAAAATAATTGAGAAAAAAAAAAGAAGAAGTAAAATTAGAGAAGAGAAAATAAAACTACATTGTCATTGTTTTCTAAAAAAAAATTGATTTTATCATCTTATACAGAATATATCAAAATAGTTGTTAAAACTTAAAAGTCCTATGTTTTATAAAAGGCACATATAATAATGTATGATACATATAAAAAAAATAATTAAGATACAACGCCTCAATGAGAAAAAAATTGATAGTTTTTCTAAACTCAAACTATATAAGTATATAATTTTTTTAATGTACAAATTAATATACATTACATATAAAAAATAAATGATTATGATTTAAAGAGCAAAAATATGATATAAAAAAATTAAAATTTTTACTTTAGTTGTTTAATTAAAGAGTACATTGATGAGTAAAATAGAAATTTCAATTTAAATTATAATTATATTTTTCACAAAATTTACAAGTCCACAATCCATATTACAATTCTTAGATTAATTATATTTTTTAATATTTTGAATGAATTTTCTTTAATTTTTTAGATAAATAAAAAATTAAAATAAATAAAATACAATAGAAATGGAAAAAAGTAAATAATTGAAGCGAGAAAAAATAAAAAAGAAATACTCTAATAGTTATGAAGATTCAAAAATAATAATGAAGACAACTTGGCAAGAACACCTAAAAACACGTCAAAATAAGATTGATGCTTTAATCTATTATATATATATAGTATAGATATAACATTGAGCAACATGTATTACTTTTTAATATTTTTCCTTCACATAATCACACTAATCACTATTTTTAAAATAAATAATTATTGTCATTAATAAAAGGGGAACTTATGTATAAATCCCCAAACCCACTTTCACTTTTGTGTTAAGTTTTGACCCACTTAAAATAACTGAAATGGCCTTAGTTCAATGAGTTTTTTTTTCTTTCCTTATTTCCTAAACCCTATCGACCCACTTCTCTCTGTCTCTTTCTCGTCTATTTTCTGTTCATCTTCTCGCAGTGAAAAAAGCTTCTTTTTCCTACAGTGGAAGAAGCTTCTTTCTCCTTTTTTTTTTTTTTCATTTTCTGTAATCGACTATAACATATTAACAAGAAGGAGGGCCATTCTATCTTCATTTATTGTTGCTTTATTTTGAGGTGGATTCTATTAATTGCACGTGGAAGAAGGTAAGAATTCGTGAATTTGAGCGTAATAAGAGTGTCTTCAAGTGACCAAGATGCTAAAACTCAGCTATTATAAAGTTGTGTGTACAATAGAGAACTCTATATTCTGTCAATTTATGAAGGTACGAGTTTGATAGAATTATTATTTCATATTGGGAAAAAATGGCGTGGAATTCGTTTTGAGCTCAATAAATTGCAATATTTTGCTCCACATTAGAAATTGTTTGTCATGTTGGAAACTGATAATGATGTTTAGAATATGACTCGATTGCATATTTTGCTTAAAATGGGCATCGTTCATATGATGATTGTTTGAAAAATAAACCAAAAAGATGTGGAAGGAAAATCTGTTATATTGGTAAGTGTCTTCATATTTTTATTGCATTAATTGTTCGTTATACTTTTAATGTGTTTTGATTAGTACCTAATTGTTATATGTTCTTCCTCCTTAATAAGATACTTTATTTATACATTATCATATTTAGTTCATTGATTAATACCATATTAGTGCAATTTAGTACTTCCACTCTAATACTCTAATACTTTTGCTCAATCTGCACATTAGTAGTTGTAGGAGTTTTGAGATGATAGATCATAATAAATTGTGTGTTGTAGATTTATATAATTGAATTTACATAAATTGTGTATGTTGTAGAACAAGATGATAAAACACATTGCAAAATGATACAATATTTTGGATGCAAGCTTGTGCTTCTATTAGGTAAAAGTCACTTTCCTATCATTTAGTCCAAATTGATACAACAACATATTTGTTTACCATTTTATTGTATATTTATACTTGTATTATCATTTGTCATAACTTATTAAATAATACTATGATTGATTTTATTTCTCTCCAATTAGAAAAAAGAGGATGCAAAGAAGACAAAGATTTAAAAGAAGATGGATTATAAATAAATAGTGTACACGTGCTTATGGTGGTTGCTAAGTTCTTTCTTGTCTAGAGGGCATGTTAAGTTGTAGCATTTGTAATATGTTGTATTTTAATGGGAGAATTTTTATAGAATTACTTGTGTTATATACTTCGTAAAATATGAACATATTGTACTATCGTTTTAATGTGAAAGAAATCATAAACGAGTATTCTTTTTAACTATTGGGAAGGTTTACATTGGAGCTATTATCTAGATTTATTTTTCATTTTATAAAAACAAAATACCCAATATTGTCAGTTATGTACTCCAGAATTATCTTTATCTGTTTAGTTTGCCAATGTTGTATACTTATCTTTCGTGTTTATATACTTGCTTTCCAAAGGTTGAGGTAAGGCTCAATTTAATATGTGAAACAACACATAAGACACTTTAATGCGACAAAATCATGGTTTGTTGAAGAAACGGCTTGGATAGGCACATGTAGAAATATTTTGGAACACAAACATCTATATTTAACCACTTGCATGCTCATTTATAGTACTATGAAACTGTTGATGTATAATACCAAAAATCCTTAATGTGTTGATAATGATACATCATGGTCTTATAATCACACAATGGCCAAATTAGACCGAATTGAAATAAATCCCTTATATGCTAAGAATGATACCAAAATTTCACTAAAAAGTACTCAGTATAGGCATTAATGTACTCCAGAACTACATTTATGTACTTAATTTGCAAATATTGTGTACTTATTTTTTGTGTTTATGTACTTATTTTTTAAAGGTTGAGATGAGGCTCAATTTGATACATGGAACAACAAATAAGACAACCTAATGTGATAAAATCGTGGTCTATTGAAGAAATGATCATGATAGTTTGTGTTGAAATGATTGGGAACCCAAACACACATTCAATCACTTGTGCTCTTATTTATAGTAGTATGAAATCATTTATATATGGTACTAGAAATTTCTAATGTACTAATAATGACATGCCATAGTCTTATAATCATGCAATGGCTAGATTAGGCTAAATTGAACTTGATCCCTTATATGCTGAGAATAATATTGAAAATCCACAAAAAAGTACCTAATATAGGCATTAATGTAATCCAAAACTACGTTTATCTACTTAATTTGTAGATATTGTATACTTATTTTCTGTGTTTATGTACTTGCTTTTACAAAGGGCGAGATAAGGCTTAATTCGATATGTGGAATAACACACAAGCGACCTTAATGCAACGAAATCATAGTTTGTTGAGGAAATGATTTGGATACGCACGTATCGAAATAGTTTGGAACACAAACGCCTATATTCAACTATTTGTGCTCTTCTTAATAGTGAAACTATTCATGCATCATACCATAAATCCCTAATACACTAATAATGATATGCCATGGTCTTATGATCATGAAATGGTCAAATTAGGTCGAATTGAACTCAATCCCATATGCTGAGAATGATACCAAAAATCGGAGAAAAAGTACCCAATTTTGGCAGTTATGTACTCCATAATTGTATTTATGTACTTAGTTTGTTAATGTTGTGTACTTATTTTGCATGTTTTGTACTTGCTTTTCTAAAGACTGAGATGAGGCTCAATTCGATGTGTAGAACAACAAATAAGACACCCTAATGTGACAAAATTGTGGTCTATTGAAAAAATGTTTATGATAGTATGTGTTGAAATGGTTAAGAATTCAAATACACAATTTCAACAATTTGTGCTCTTATTCAGATTAGTTAAACGAATCTTCTTGACACCACTATTGAAAATCAATGAGCCTATCATGACTATATGAGTCCTAGGACTAATATGTTATAGTCTTATGATCATGCAATGGCCAGATTAGATTGAATTGAACTCGATCTCTTATGTGCTGAGAATGATACCAAAAATTCATATAAAAGTACTCACTATTAACATTTATATACTCTAGAATTGTATTTATGTACTTAATTTGTCAATGTTGTGTATCTATTATATATGTATTTTGTACTTTCTTTTAAAATCAATTTGAGGCTCAATTTGATGTGTGGAACAACATATAAAGCATACTAACACGACAAAATCATAGTTTGTTGAAGAAATGGTCGTGATAGTACATGTTGAAGTTGGGAACTCAAACACCTACATCCAACCACTTGCACTCTCATTCATAGTAGTATAAACTATTGATGTATGAGCTAAACAAATCCTCTCGAC
Source organism: Jacaranda copaia (assembly GCA_014898725.1). NCBI lineage: Eukaryota > Viridiplantae > Streptophyta > Magnoliopsida > Lamiales > Bignoniaceae > Jacaranda > Jacaranda copaia. The sequence goes on from JACGDI010005578.1 coordinate 118,335, forward strand.
ACCATCATTGAAAATCAGTGAACCTATCATGACTATATGAGTCCTAGAACCAATATATCATAGTTTTATGGTCATTTACTGGCCAGATTAGATTGAATTGAACTCGATCCCTTATGTGCTGAGAATGATACTAGAAATCCACAGAAAAGTACTAAGTATTGGCATTTATATACTGCAGAACTACATTTATGTACTTAATTTGCTAATGTTGTGTACCTATTATACATGTGTTTTGTACTTGCTTTTAAAAGGCCAAGTTGAGGCCCAATTCGATACATGGAACAACATACAAGGCATACTAACGTGACAAAATCATTGTTTGTTGAAGAAATCGTCGTGATAATACATGTTGAAATGGTTGGGAACTCAAATATTCACATCCAACCACTTGCGCTCTCATTCATAGTAGTACAAATGATTGATGCATGAGCTAAACGAATCCTCCTGACACCAAAATTGAAAACCAATAAACTTATCATGACTATATGAGTCCTAGGAGTAATATGCCATAGTTTTATGATCATACAATGGCCAAATTAGACTGAATTGAATTCGATCCCTTATGTGCTGAGAATAATATCAAAAATTTGCAAAAAAGTACTCTATATTGGCATTTATATACTCCAAAACTATGTTTATGTACTTAATTTGCTAATATTGTGTACCATTATGCATGTGTTCTATACTTGCTTTTGAAAAGGTTGAGTTGAGGCTTAATTAGATACATGAAACAACACATAAGGCATACTGACGTGACAAAACCATGGTTTTTTGAAGAAATGATTGTGATAATATATGTTGAAATAGTTGGAAACTCAAACACCCACATCCAACTACTTGTGCTCTTATTCATAGTAGTATAAACCATTGATGCATAAGGCAAATGTATCTTCTTGAAACTATCATGGAAAACTAGTGAACCTATTATGACTCTATGAGTCCTAGGATTAATATGCAATGATCTTATGACATGCAATGACTAAATTAGGTCGAATTGAACTTGATCCCTTATGTATTGAGAATGATACCAAAAATACATGAAAAAGTACCCAAAATTGGCACTTGTACCCCAGAATTGCATTTATGTACTTACTTTGCAAATATAGTATACTTATTTTTCTTATTTATGTCCTTGCTTTCCAAAGGCTGAGATAATGTTCAATTCGATGTGTGGAATAATATATAAGACATACTAACATGACAAAACTATGGCTCGTTGAATAAATGGTCGTGATAGTATATGTTGAAATGGTTGGGAAAGTCAAACACCCACATCTAACCACTTGCGTTCTCATTTATAGTAGTATAAACCATTGATGCATGAGCCAAATGAATCCTTCCGACACCACCATCAATAAACAGTGAACTATCATGATTATATATGTCCTAGGACTAATACATTATGGTCTCATGTTCATGCAATAACCAGATTAGGCCAAATTGAGCTAGATCCCTTATGTTCTGAGAATGATACCAAAATTCATGAAAAAATACCTAGTTTTGGTAGTTATGTACTCCAGAACTGTGTTTATGTAATTAATTTATTAATATTGTGTATTTATTTTCCATGTTTGTGTACTTGATTTTTCTATGTTCATGCATGTCAAGTTTTATTACTTATGTACTTACTTTGATCTAACCTGTAACATATATATCTTTACCAACATCTATTTATAATTAAATTTCTAAACTATACTATAAATTGTAAACAGTATTAATTTCTAATCATACAAAATACACAATTATAAATATTATCTAGTAAGAATGTTAGAAATACTGAAATACAAAATAACAAAATAGTCAATTCATCTAGATAATAACCATTAGAACATTATCATTCTCCCATAGAATACATTAAACCATGTTCACCAGTTAGAATTTTTACAGCAATATGTGCTCGATACACATCCATAGAACATTCATTTGCATAATGCTAGAAATCCTTTGTGTTTCTTGCATAATACTCAGCCCAAAGATATACATAAACTCCACAGTCTAGGTCCCTATTTTGTTGGTAACTAAAACATATCTACACTTTTTTTTGCGGCATAATATACCTAAATTGGTGTTTTAGTATCTAGTCAAAAATTTAACCTACAACAGTATTTGTTACTTTTTATTCAAATACTTGGATGAATGTATCACAAATATAAGCGAATTTACAAAGTTTTTTGTCATTGCTTTCATCTGGAGAGACTAGGATGAGTTCATTTGTATGAACTTCTTCTCATTTGTGTCCAATACAAGGAGAAATCAATGATAATGGTTGTGAATGGGGAATATAATAAATTGGCATTTGTTCAGCATATCTAAATTCTGCTCTCCTAGGAACTTGTGTGAGCTCAGTTGATCAATAAATTTTGGAATATCGTCTTATTTCAAGCATGCCTCTTATTTGCTTTCTCAAGTTCTCTTAGAATTTCCTCCTACCAACAATTAATGTTAGAACTTGTTAATCAAGTTATTTGTAGTTGGAAATACAAAATAAATACTACATACGAAGTCAGATACCAATTATTGTGATCATATTTTTCTCTAAATGAAGGACTGCACAAGATCTTCATATAGCAATCAATTAATTCCAACCTCAACTCTTTTTCGAACAACAAATTACGAAACACATATCCTCAAATTTGAAGATCAGGCCCTTCCCAAATAGTAACACTACAACAATAAATCATTATGTTACTTAAATCATAAAATTACTATAAAAAAATAATGTGTATTTACTATAATTGCTCCATTTTATCTTATTGCAGATATGAGTTAATAATTTCTCTGTCAGTATCACATATCTTGGACTGCCTTTATAATTTGTTCATCTTCGAAATTGATTAAAGAAGTCCTCAGTGTCTGATAAATTGGAGTCTACATATCTAATTTCTATCAACTCCATATTTTGGACATCCTTCATCTTCTCCTATCAAAAATAAAATACACATATCCTGTACTTCAGTTCAGTTATGTAGTATTTTTTTTAATGCAATTTAGTATTTGTCTCACTTACATCAAGTATAAAAACTCCAAAATACAGTATTTAATACTTGTATAAACATGCCTTCTCCTTCTTGCCATAGTTCTTATGAGCAATCTGCTTTGCTCTTGTCCTTCATGGTATGGTGCTATGTGAAACAGTGTTCATTTCTTTTCTTTTTTGGTCATCTCACCTCGATGTCACATACTTTTCATGATAGAAGCTATGGTCACTTCCAAGGGTAGAATATCTCATAATTCAGGACTTTTAGGGTGAATTCCACTATCATTATCTCCATCTTGCTCTTTCACTTGCTTCTCTTTTTCATCTTTCTCTTGCTCTTTTTCCACCTCTTCTTTCTATTCTTTTTCCTCCTTTTCTCCCTCTCTCTTTCTTTTGCTTCTCTTTTCCTTCTTTTCTTCCTTATTCTCTTCCTTCTCTTCCTTTGGCTCTTTTTCTTTTAACTTGCAGTTGTCTTTTTTTTCCTCAGCCTCAACTCTAATAGCAAATCCTTTATTCTTAAAAGAAAATCTTTCTTTTAGTAATTCTCTCTCTTTTTTAGCCTTTAGCATTCCTTGCAAGCCATACATATCAACAGTTAGTTCTCCATGATGTAGTGGTAACAATAATTTCTTCTCATTGGGGAATGGATAAATATCCACAACCTATTCAAACATAACTCTGCAGCTTAGTTTGTAATTTTATATGTACATAAAACTATTATAACAAGAAATATAAGGAATATAAGTTATTATCATATTTCCAGTAATCATCTTGAATTTTTTGTCTACATCAGCAACTTTTATGAGGATCTTACTCACGTACCATCGAAGGAATCGTTGAAATGAACGTAATGAATTTGTCATTTTCAAGCAAGGTATACGTTCATAAACCCAAGCATATAATTCAAAAGAGGAATTATGCAATGTTGTAGCTGCTCAATAATGATAATAAAAAATATTAATAGTAACAATGCCATTAACTTACTATTATGCCAATACTGCATCCATCAAAGTATTTCTTTTTTGGACCTTTCCTTGTTTTACCTCCTAAATGCACTTAAATCTCATCATGCAAAAACTTAAATGTACCAACTCCTAAAGGCCAATGGAAAAAAAAAAGGTCCATGTACGGTAAAAGGAATTTAGGCATCGAATAGTTATTAGTTAGAAACAATATACAATTGAAAACTAGTAGTATGTACATCTTAATAAAATCATCTATATCCTAATCCCTATGCTTTTCTGCCAACTCTTTCAATTTTTTATAGATCTCCACTTGAGTGACATTCTTATTTTTTCCTTCAAATAATCTTTTAATAGTTTCTAACTGTATCTTTATATCAAAATTTATAAGTTGCTTTACATGGTGCAACCCCACAATAATAAAAAAGTCACTCGTAGTAAAAACAAGCCTAATATTGTTACCAAAAATAAAAACCAAGACCTAATATTAAACCTCCTTAAAGGGCTTCAAATCTAATAACATTATTAGTACTCAATTTACTTAAATAAGTCATTTTAAGGTACATAGAAAATGAGATTCTCTTTAGTGCTTTAGTGTATTTGAAGCTCATCTTGTTGTCCAACTCTTTTATAATATTTTTAAAGTACCTTGGAGAGCACCGAGAATATAGCTCAAAGTCTCTGTTACCTTCGGTAGTTTGGTGTGTAGGTCCCCGAGTTTTAACCATTATTTTTGCAGAAAAGAAAGACATACATAACTACATAAATACTGTATTGAAGGTTTTGGAACAACAACTCACAATTTAAATACTAAAATTTTTATACCAAAAAGACTTGTCCAAAATACTGAATTGGAGGTTTTGTGTACTGCAACTCACAATTTAAATATTGAAAGTTTGAATTTTTGTACCCCAAAGACTGCATAGAATACTGAAATGAAGGTTTTGTAAATTGCAACTCACAATTTTAATACTGAAAGTTCCAACTTTTGTTATTAAAAAAAAAAAAAAACTACATAGCATTAGGAGTGTAAATGGATATTAAATGGGTCGGATACATTGTTTTCATATTCATATCTGTTTAACTTTTCGAATATTCAAATATGGATACGAATTTGATGGGTATTAAAAAATAATATTTGAATTCATATTCGTCGGATATCGGTTGAATTTGGATATATCCATATTCGAATATAATTATTTAGATTTATTCATGTTTTATTAAATTTATCCATATTTAAATTATTTTTTATATTCATATTCAATGATAATTATTTAAATATTTATTTACAATTATCCAAATACACAAACCTATGAACTTATAATAAATACATATTTTAATTAATATAAGGAACTATATAATTTCATTAAAAAGAAAGCAATCAAACAAATAGCATAATTTCTAATCAATAATTAACTTTATAATTGATTGTTGGTACTTATTATTAATAATAATGGCGTTTAAGTATATTAATTATAAAGTTAACCAACAAAAATTGTGTTGATTAACTTTATTTTTTAATTTTTTTCTATATTACTATATTTTTTTAAACTTATTCTTTTTTTCCAATTCTTCAATTATAATTTATATCTACACATATATGGATCATGTTATTTTTATTAAAAAATATAAATAGTATATTATTTAACAAATATATATTCGGAGCGGATATTAAACGAATTGAATACACATTTATCATATTCGTCTCCATTTATAATCGAATATCTACTACTCAAATATGAATAATATTCATTTTAAATGGATGCAGATAAATTTTGTATAAATGGATACAAATGTGAAAGGTAAACAAATTTTCAAATATCCATTTATAGCCCTACATAGCATGTTGATTTGGAGGTTTTGTATACTACAAAGTTAGAATTAAAATACTGAAAACTTGAATTTTGCTATTGAAAAAAATTAAAACAGAATATTGAATTGGAGATCTATATTGCAAGTCATAATTTAAATATTAAAAATTTGAATTTTGATACAATATTATTTGAAAATAATACTAATTATGCTGATTATGAGTTTGCAAGAATGGATGCCCAAGAAATATTTAAATAAGATGCATATACATCGTATACACCATAAATCAGATAATATCCCTAAAATATAGTTGCAAATAGCTAATATACACTATACCTTATATGAATTATATAATTATTAAATTTAGATAACTGATATTTGAAGCATACAGTTAAAACAACATTTGAAGTATAAATTGACAATATTTAAGTATCGACAAATTTATATTAGGAATTTTTTTAATTAAAGAAAAAGGACAACCATGGTCAATTGAGTATATCAAAATCAGATATAAAATAATTAAAATAAACATCAAATAAGAAGCAAACAAAATAATATACTATATTCTTTTATGTATTTCAATACAAAAATAATAGAATACAAAATTACACAACTTACCTCGTAGGCTATACAATTGAGGGGCAAAAATGAAAACCCTTCTAGCTACGACCACGAAATGAATGGGGAAAAGTTAGTCCCGAAATAAGAAAGTGAAAGAGATGAAGATTTCATTACAACACTAATGCGGGAATGGCAAGTAGAGCATTGTTGCTGCGTTCATACGTCGGGTTTGTAGAGATGGAGGGAATAAGAAGAGAAAAACGTGAGAGAATGAGAAGAGAAAAATGTGAGTTGTGGGGGAAGTTTTGTAACTAACTTTTTTTTCAAGTAAGAAAATAGGGAGTTTTTTGTTATTTTCAATTTAAATGAGGGATTTTTGTCTTTTTCACTCAAGTAAGAAGTGGAACTCAAAAAAAAGTTGGAAATAGGGAGTTAAAACTAAGGAAAGGGTGGCTGGGTATGGATTCCTAAAGTATAAATTGGCTTGGGGAGTGTTGAATTTGGCCAATTAACCATTAATAAAATATAAAATTCTAGTTAGTATTTTTTAAATTATAAATAAATTATATTTATAATTAATAGTTATAACGATCATATTCACACACATATGTTATATATATATATTTTAATTTTTAATTATATCAATATATGTAAATTTTAATTATATACATAACTTAAATTTTAAAATATAATTATAAATTTCAAAATTAACACCAAATCCTTCTGAGTACCAAATTCCCAAACCTAATTCCTAATTCTTAAATCCCTAATTCCTAAATTTCAATTTCCAAATCCTTCCCACGACCCAAATCCCACTTCCCAAACCGGCAGCGGTAAGCAAACGGCAAACCCAAATCCTCCCAACTCTTTGACTCGCCCAGCCATTGCTTGCAAATCGCACCGCACAGCACCTCGCCGCACCCGGCACCATCACGGCTGCTGGCTGCACCCTCGGACCCGCACGACACACACACAGCGTGCACGGCCGAGTCACAAACAGAGCCTTCACTCTGCAAGTTCGTTTGTGCTCTCTTTATTTATTTATTTTTTAGTTGCTGATTTTACAGAGTTTTTTGGGCTTTGCTAGTTTAATTTTCTGTGTTTCTTTGGCTTTTTTTCGAGTGCTTTTTGGTTCTCCCAAAGGTATAGATCATTTGCTTGTAAAGTAATGATATATTCTTGAGCCGTCTCATTCTTGGCATATATGTAGTAGCATGAGGATTAGGTAGAGTCGTAGAGGCATAGAGCAGAAAGTTGACAGCATTCTAGAGGAAGATGAATTTCTATGAATTTACCCTTCAATCTGAGCTCACTGATGAACCTCTATGAGAATAAAGAAATTGATGAAAAATGACAGACTTTGGGTGTTCTTGTTTGGCCAAGCTTGTCCTTTAGTGCATTTTCTTATTAAGGCCATATTCTATTGTAAATGATGAAAAAAGAGAGTGAAATTTCAATGTTGCTGCCTTGCTGGGCTGGCAATTCATGAATTTGTGTCCATTTCTAATAATTCTCCTTATCTAAAGTGAATTAGCGCTTGCATAACATCTTACATCATCTGTTTGCAAAATCAATTCCACATATATTGTTGAAAATCTTTACGCCGGCCGTTTTCACTTTCTAAGTAAAGTTGAGAATCTAGAGGATGTTCCACAAGAACTGTTCCATTGCCAAACTGTTCCACTGTTCCAAAATAAATATTTGCCTATTTGAAGCTTAGACAATGATATCTTTATAGTTTTAAATTTTAATTATGTTGTTGCTATATTCTTGTGTTCTACTTCAAGGCTCAAGCACCATTATTCTTGACTTCTTGTAGCTACATTCCTAAAATTTTTGTTTTCTTGGTGGCTTGGTGCCACATTATTATTTCTATCTTTACTCTTGCAAGTTGCAACTAGTCACTACACAAACTTTTATCAAACATGTTGTTTCCAAACATTTGTCCAATTCAAATTTGTTGTCACATTAACTTTTTTTTTATCAAATCGGATACAAAAAACAAGTAATATAATTCAAATCTTTTACCTAAAATCAAATATTTCTTATCAAGCAAACTGTTATAGAAAAAATATT
>JACGDI010005578.1:126974-171113 GCA_014898725.1 Jacaranda copaia
AAAAAATCTTGAACTGGTTCAGTTTTGGTTTCATTGGTTTCGGTTAACCAAACCGAACCGGTTGCATTCAGTTAAAAATTGAACTGAACTGAACTAGGTTCGGTTTTTTGTTTTTAGTTTTGCATTTTAGAAAACCAATTTTTTTGGTTTGGTTCGGTTGGTTATAACTGAATGCACAGCCCTATGCGTGTGCATTAAAAAAGAAAAAAAAGTTTTTAAGTTATGGAATTTGGGTGGGTGGGTAATTGACGGACAGTTTAGTTCCCGAAGGTCAGATATGTGGACCTCGATGCTGCTCTCTAATTAGTGTAGCATAGCAAAAAGTGAATTAAAATTGTAAGAAATGAAAAACTGAAGTATGTCATATGAAAGTTCCAATTCAAATTAGAAGAAACCCACAAGAATATTTCAAAGAAATTTGTCTGTTTTTCATGGAATGAAAAAAAAGAGCAAAATAGGCTTTTGTTCAAAGCTACAAGGGAAGATAATTTAATTGCTATTTTCTTCACATAGAAATGTCGGAAAGGAAGAAAATGGTGGCAGGAATCTTATGCTATAGTTTTGAGACAAGTTATACATGTTGACTACCTTTTTAACAATTAGAGTGATTTGCTGCTGAAACGATACGTCTCTGCAATGAATGGAGCTGATATCTATCCATCCCATCTTTTGAGCCAGCTGGAGAGTATTTTGAATTCCAACCCTCACATGTAAGTAGTTACTGATACTGATCTTGTTTATATTCTTTTGTAATGATAATTGGACCAGTTAAACGGTGGTGTTTGATCTATAAATCCTTTAAATTGTCTGGGATGTTGGGAATTTCCCCCTTCTTTATGCTAGTACCACAAGCAACTTGTACAAGATATAGACGTTTTGAATCATCGTTAGTGTGATGTGGTTATAACATTTATGATCAATAATATGGATTTGATTTTTTCTTTGTGCTAGTCTTTTTACGTGTGATTACACTAGTAAATTTCAAAATGCTATTTTTTTGTTACCTAAAATACGAGTAATCTTTTTTGCTTATATATTGCATCCAGTGACGAAGTGGGGTTTATTCATCCAACACAGTTTTCTGCATTCAATGAAGAGGTCCATAGTTCTCCTTCCTTGGATTTTGGAGCTGGGCCTCATCAGGAAGATGAAATAACTCAACCAAAACCAGTACAAACTACAAGTTCTGATAGTTACTTTTGGCACAGTGAACATAAATTGGGTATCTCTACCCTTGTTCTACTTCCGCTATATACTGCTGCTAAAGATGCATTCATGGATGCTTATAAACGATATAGAATGTTGAGTAACTCGCATGTAAAGAAGGATGAAACACTAGATAACAATGTATTAATGTGTTCAACATCTTTCCTAGACATTGTGGAAAGCGAAGTAATGAAACATAGCAGGGCACTTCTTCTATTAAGCTGTGATTTTGGCAGTGCATGGAACTCCAGGTACCTTTTTTCTTTGGTTTGATACATGCTTACCCGTGTTTATTTAGTCAAAATGCAATTTGTATATTCTGTTGGCAAGATGTATTCAATTTTCTGAATGGATTGAATTGTGATTGATATCCTTTCTGACATGTTTTGGTCTCTCCATTAAGTGTTCTCTGGATCTCTAGCTTCCAGGTCTTAACCCTGATTTGGATCTTGGGAAGGGGGTGAAATATAAGAATTGAGACCAGTTATGCAGCATATGTTGAATTGTAGTGTCCCCAAGATTTGAATTCTTTTCTTAGAGAAGCATCACAAGTGTTTGTGAACATTCTAAAGTTCTGTGTCTGTCTTCTCTACACTTATGGTTGCCTTTCTGGTGTTTAGAAATTAATTTTGTGATTTAGATAATAATTTTTTTTGGTTAATGCAGTTTCAGAAAATTTCTGAAGTTGATGGAAATACTGGTTATTGAAATAATTTGTAGAACTATTAAGGAATAATATTTTAGATATAAAGATTAACTGGCATGTACCTAGAAGGGGGAATGCACTGTTCACCTCTTTATTATACAAAGAAATCGTATAAACTCAACAGCAATGTTGGGTGGTCGTCATAAATCTGGACAGTTGAAGGTGTTCAGTCTTTGGGAGCTGTCTCCTGGACTTTATATGAGTTCTTTAAATGCCTACACAGTTCGCTGCTGAATTTCTTTTCCTTGAGTGTGATGGAACTTTAAGTTATCCTATCAATTCTTGATCTTTCTTGTGGCTGTTAGTTTTGTAAATCTGATCAGTAGAAATATCAACTTAAGATAATAGCTCATTCTGCATATACTTTTCATCACGCACTTCTTCCTTGTAGCTCCAGAGTTGAAGACTGGAGTTGAGTTCTGATATATATATATATTCTGTACTATGTCCTATCAAGCTACTACCCACTTGATAATGCTGACACACATTTTTTGATTTTTCTCTTGTAGGAAGTTAATTGTGTCAAAGAAGCAGCTCTTTCCAATGCTTATGGATGAACTACTTTTGTCTACTTTAGTTCTATCCTATTCCCCAAAAAGTGAACATGCTTGGATCCACCGGTATTACACTTATTTATCTATAGTCTAACTGCTACATAGCTATGTTATTCTTTCTTTTACGTATTCAGAAAATAGGATGTTATTTACCTCCTTTAACTCATAGTAGTATGCAATGGCTATTATGTTTCTTTTTTGTCACAAACAAACATACACACACAATCCCTATTATATCAGTCTAATATGTATATGTATGACTGTATGCTGACATGTTACTATACTGGTTTTCATGTTATATTTCATAATGAGCTCACTTGTTAATGATATCCACACTGATAGGAGGTGGGTGATCAAGATGATGACTGGAAAGTGTGCAAATCTGCAAGAGATTGTGGAAAGAGAATCTGAATTAGTGAAAACCCTAGCAGAGGTTTAATTCTGGCCCGGGATTGTGATGTCATGCATATACATCTTTTGGATCATTATTTAAAATTTATATTGATGTATCTGTTGCATTAAGGCTATTTTATGCCATTTCTTTTGTTTTGTTGGAGTTGTACTCTTTCTCCTTCTGTTACTTGGAAGTTTATTTAGTTGTGGATAGCTTTACTTAGTACTGATCCACTGAATCAGTTATTTTAGGTTATCAGTTGCCCATATGAGAAACAATGTAGAGATGTTCAAAGTGTTGGCTCTTGTTGCTTGGACCCCTAAATTTTCGTTCTTTCACTTGGGTTCAACAAGATTCAGCCCACTACTGCTTATACCATTGAGCAGGGCATTTGTCAGTCAGTCCACTAGGTTATGGACCAATTCTCCCTTAACGCATGAGTAGACTTTCTCCTTCCCTTTTGCATCAACCATCTCTTTGCAACTATATGGAGCAATAGCATAATTATGCCTTGTTAAATTGTCTCCTGCTAGAAACTTGTTGGACATGCTGCTATTTTATCTGATGGATTGAATCTCTTTGATAGCAAAAGATGGTTCCCTTGTCAAACTAAATAGATTCCAGGTCAAACAGAAGAGTCCTTGGATTTGATTTAATGTGCTTGCTGTCAAGCTCCTGTGATCTATTCTATAAGTAGTGGGTATTTTTAGAATCTCTATATTTGATGGAGTTGTGATCACATTGTAATGCATAGTTCTCTTGTTCATTTATTTATCAATATAGTTTGTCTATGAGGTTAAAATATTGAGAGTCTAGTATTTTACATTCGGAGATATGTGATGATGTGAAACTTTGTCTTGATGCTTTGCAACATTGTGTTTGGCTTCAAGGTTTAACAGTCCATATGTTTGTAAAGCTGTAGTTATTTTAGGAAATGAAATATTAGTGGAAGTGTTCTAACCTTGTTTGAAGCACTGGCATCAATTATCCAATTATCCAATTATCTGGTGAAATTGTGGGGGAAAAAATTTGTTTTTTATTACTTCAATGAGCAACTGCAGCAGTGGAGATATCTGAAGAGACGAAGGGGAGGCTGTAGGTATTCAAGCAAACAAAGTTGAAGAAATAGTAAATAGAGCAGAACTCTGAAAAATGGTTAAGTCGAAAAGAGCCCTTCTGTTTGATACCATATAATAAGAACATGTTGAAGATGAAATACTCTCTTATCAATTTTATTGATAGCATGTATAATATTAGATAGCCTTTGTCAGTTTACTAGAATTGAGGAATCAAACAGGAAATAAGTCATTCTGCTCCTGACAAAATATACTCAACAATTAATCAAAACTAACAGAATATATACAACAATAATTAACCCAAGAAATTAGAGAACATATCTGGATGTCCAAAAGATGTTAATAAAAATATTAGTGAATAAAAATTATTCTAGAACTTTATAAGCATAGAATTGAGTCAATTAAATTGGTAAATTACCAAGTGAAATAAACTTTTAAGTTACATGTAAATATGTAATATTATAGCCTTGAAAAGTTTTGGCATTGATGCTAGGGCGTTTCACCTTTGTCCATAACATGCCAAAGGTATGTCCATGCACCTCAAAGTGTTTCAACATGACTGACACAGATCCCCTATTCAAATATTGAGTCAACGCAGAATGCAATTAGTTCCTTAATGTTTTTTATGGTATCTCCAATGTCACTTTAATATGGTTGCATGAGTGTATATAGGTGGTATATAAAACAGCAGAAGGTGCTCGAATTGACCAATGAATCATGGTAATTGGTTATAAATAATGTTGGAAATGGCAATGATGTGGCCAAGTGCTCTATGTAATTTCTTTTTTATATCATTCCTTACTTGCGTAGTATTCCATGAGCACACTGCTATGCGCTGATCTTTTTATGCTTGTTTTGCATTGTAAAAATTGATCTTTTATTTTATCTTTGCTAACATAATCTGCTAAATCTATTATGCATGAAGATGCATAATAAAACCATTCTCATTTTTATATCCCTGCCAGTGTTATGAATCTAAACTTGATTTGCAATTAACACAAATGTGCTTCCATGATGTTCATCTGGATGAGATATAATGCCTCTTTGTTGAAGGAATAATGAGAATAAGTGAAGAAAGTATTTAACTAGGATAGAAGTGCTCAGGTTGAGTAATTCTGAGTTTCCTCTTTTCTTCAGTTAGATAAGACTCAATCCTGACATAAAACTAGACCAATGGCAGATTGTGATTCATGAGTCAAAACAATTGCTTTTCTAAAGGAATTTCTAGGATCTCTTGGTTACTAACTTTTCCTTTTTAAGGTCTCTCAAGGTTTGAGAAGCTGTAGAACTGGTGACAGGTTGGTAAACGCCAGCTCTAAGGTCAACAGATTTAGTACATTTGAATTTTGGTGGAAAATTGATTTTGTTTACCAACAAGTTTGGGAAGAGTTTCCAAGAGAATCCCTTTGAAAATCTTGAAGTACGGTGCAAAAGAAATGCATTATTTAGTCTTAACTACATTTGTTGAGGTAAATAGAATAGAAATGTTGGAATCAAAGTGAAGGAAATCTGTCTATTTGTATTTCTTGCTTTATCCTAGTGAGTTATTGTGTTTATATGGTGTTTCTGTTTGTGGATGTAAATTCTTTCCTGTACAGACAAAGTAGTTTGTCTCCAAGAAAGCGTTCTGTGGAGTGTCAACGACAAAAGATGCTTGTTATTATTCTCAAAACATAAAAATAGTTTCAGTTGCTACACTGTGCAATATTTCTATTTCATTGATAAAAACAGAGGCCAAGGCTTTACACATTTTGGTCTGAATAGAATCTACATGATAATTTCCCAAAGCTTGGGCAGTTCATTATCTTATTTGGGATCACATATTGCTGGCCTAGATGAGCATGCGTGGATGAAACTCTCCAACTGAAGATCAGTAAAGATTGTTTTTATTATTGCTGCAGAACATTAAAATGAATTACCATGCTTGGAATCACGGCTGCTGGTTAGTTTCCTACATGTCACACTCACAGGTCAGATTGAAGTTCAGAGCCTCTGTCACTGTTGTTTTTTCTTTGTTGGTCCAATTGCATTGCACTGATTGTGGAGGAAGAAGCATTAATTACCTAAACTTATGTTACTTACCTTATTGGTCAGCTTTAATTTTCCTTTCTAGTACCTCTGTTATAAGAGAATAGTTCATTTTTATTCTCTTTGCAGTTCTTCTTGTCTTTTACAATCTGACTTTAGTTTCCCCAATTTGTTCCCTGTTTGTTATCTTATTACTGTTTTTTGAAATTGGCTTGCATTTTACAATATTTCATCCTGCTGAATGTATTTTAGTGCTTTGTTCCAGGTGCTACTTGAGTTGCAGGGTTCTCGAGATTGGGCTGGACTGCATGTTGCTGATAACTCTTGTTTCCATTACCGTGCTGTAAGTTTCAAACTCTTTGTTCATAGGGACGCCAAGGCAAGCTTTATGATTACCTCAAATGTTGGTTGTTGGTTTTAGGATATTGTAGCTGATAATGTTCTTACTGCTATGCTTCTTCAAAAAAGGAAGAAAGATATTGAACTATAAATTAAAATAATCATGCATAAGGATGTTACTCAACTAATATATATAAGCAAGTCAATGAGGTACAATATATGCCTGTCTGCCGAAATTCAGTTCAAAGATGTGGCTCTTCTAGTGGTGTAAAGACGGGAATACCCCGATGAATCTGAGACATCTTTCGCTGTATCTTGCCATCTTTGGCCTATTTATCATGTCATGTCTCTGACTCGCCAAGTCATGTCTATATTTACGAGGACACATTGTATTAAATTTTTCCTACCTATCACACAGCTGCTATAGTTACCACAATGGTAAACCCCTTGTGCTTAAAAGTTTGCCTGGTTGCTTGGATTTGACCACGACTTCAACCATGCCTTCCAGTCTCTCCTCTCATGAACTGCCAATAGAAGAAGAGTGTTATCAGAAAAATTGCATGTTATTTATGATAATATTTTGAATATTTTCATGGAAGCATAATTAAATGGGTTGTGCAAATAAAGTTAATTATATTTTCTGCAATGTCAGCGCTTACTACTCCAGATGATAGAGAATTTACAGCATAACAATGATCCAGATGGTTTGTCAGGTTCAGAATTTCATCGAATGTGGAAGGTTTGGCCCTACATTTGTTTAATTTATTTGAAAAGTGAAACCATAGCCAACCAACTTTTGTTCTCATCAAACTAGATATATCGTATTTAATCCCGAAATTTCTTTTTCTTTTCTAGGCAGGAAATATATCCACAATCTTGATTACCTGGCTATAAATTTGAGAAGTTGGTTGCATCTTATGTCTAATCTAGGAGTAAGGTTTTTCATTTTAGTTCACATGCATCTATTGGTGTCGTGTTTGAAACAGCTTACAGATTTTTTAGTTTATGGATTATCCAGAATGTTGACTGCTGGGGCTTATCCATATGCTGCAAGTACTTAGCTAGATTATGCAGAGTAAATTGAGAACTTCTTCTGGAAGCTTGAACCATATCACCTATACTACTTGTCTTTCTTTACAAGTGCAATTTGATCTTTGACGTGGCTTGTCTTAGTTCTGCAAAGCAATAAATAACTACTTTTCAGTGTTGCTGGCTGGTTTCTGATTTTCTTCTGACAATCTGAGTCATCATATATGTGGGCACTTAATTCTTTGACATGGAAGGAGCATGCAAGAGATGTCTCCCCTTTTCCAGTTCTCAAAGAAGTATGGAAGAAGAGTGATAATATAAAGTAATCTGAAATGATACACAAACTTAATAGATTTTCAAAGATTTCTTAAATAATCTTATCATTGCTCATTATGTGATTGACAAGTATTGCAAATTTTTGAGGCATGATCTTTGGATCAAGATCAAACAAATCCAATAGGAGTTATACTTTTATGCAATCTATTTTTCAGTTAGCTAACTTTTAATCTTGTGATTTCTAAAACCCATGGATATATGATAGGAGGAGCTGGACTGGGTTGGGATGCTGATAAGGCGTTATGTGGGAAGAGAGGTAAAAGTCACTGCAGTTTTAACTGATGCCGCACTTCCAGTTTTGTGTGTCTTTTATATCTCAAATGGTATGGGTTCATGATGCTGGGAATAATTCCATGAGGTAGTTGCAATGATCAATATAAAGACCAAATTTAGAAACATTTGTGTGTTTTTGATTCATCCTACGAGTTTCTGTGTATTGGTACTTAACTGCATCCATCTGTCAGTAATGAGCTTTGTTTCCCAACACATGAAAATATATCTATAAGTTGCAATTTTCTGGTTATTGTTTCAAGTGGCTTTCAAAAGTTACTGCATGCCGCGATACGACTGGTCATGTTTTCAATTGTGTGGTGAGCGGGTTCAAGAACTGGGAGAACTTATCAGAGGAGGAACCGTCCAAAGCATAGAACTAAAACAAAAACCTTATTCTTAACATAGAACTTAGCAATAAGGGGGGTAAAGTTTGCTAGAGTTGTGAACTTTAGGGGTTGTTCTTGTATCACCGATTTCACTTGATACATGCATAGGGTCATTGATTCTTGTTTTTTCTGGTATTTGTTTTCTGAAGGCTCTATGGCTTCATCGCCGCTTCCTCTCGCTGGTATGGATGAAACATTTAGCGAATGATGATCAAAGTATATCCTGCCATTATTGTTCCAGAAGTTTTGAGAATTGTGATGCTGGAATGTTTATTGAGGATGAATTAATGCTGGTCAATTCCTGCACAATTATCCCTGATAATGATTTTGGGGACTATGACGCACAAGCAACCTATGCTGCTACATACGTTATGTGGCTTGCAAAGGTAGACAAATTTCCTCACTATTGCTGGTACATTTTCTCCCGTCATCGTCCTCCTAATTCAACTCTTTTCTGTTACCGTTTGTTTAGCAAATGCCTATGACCTTTGGGGTCGAGCTCAGAAAAAATTCGCAATATGAGGCACTCAGACCATTGGTCAAGGGCTGCCTTTGGGACACCATGAGTGCAAGTTGTACAAGTATACAATAATAATTGGGATATAAAATCCTACAATATATGCGTTTCTAATGATTAGGAGGATGATGCTGGCTTCCTTGATATGGGAGTAATATGAGTTTGAAGAAATAAAAGCCACTATGTTCTGGCAGATGGCTAAAAGTTGCCTGAGGCTCGCAGAATCTCAGATTCTCACTTTTGTAATAATTTGAAATCTCATTTTTATGACTAATGATGTTTAAGAAACTATCGCTCTCTAATACTGTAGCTGCTTCGTTTATTGGCATCTCAACGTCATTACTTAGTTTATTATTACAACGAAAAACATATTATTATTTAATATATAGCTAAAGACAACTTTGACATTGTTACTAACATTATCATTGGATTTTTTGCCTTTTTTAGCATTTTTTCTATTCTCTTTGTGGTGGTGTGGAAATGAGTTGCAGATGAAAAATTAGGGGGTGTTTGGCTAAGTTTATTTTAAATGTTTTATAAACTTCTATATCTTATAGGATATTTTTGGAGTTTATAAGATGTTAGATTTCATTTTTAAAATAAGTAGTTAAAGTATTTGGATAAAATAAGATTTTGGAGATTATAAGATGTTAATGATGATAATTTTGTAATTAAAATGATTAAAAATGAAGGAGTTGGTTAAGATTTTAAAAATAAGTTAAAGTTTCTTTAATTTTTTTTTTAAAAGAATTTATAAATTTTTAACATCTTATGTCGGGGTTTTATAAACTCTTTTTTTTAAAAAATTGTCAAATGCTTTTTATCAATTTATAAGTTCTTAAATATCTTATATGATGTTTTAAGGAGCTTATAAGCTCATCTAAATACCTTCTTAATCTAGAATCATAGCATAGAAATGAAACCAAAAAATACAATTAGAGATTGAAATGAAAACACAACAAAAAATTACAACATTAGTTAAGTTTTATTTTTTTAAATAGTTGTGATTATTACAAAAGCATTATTTCCACAGCTTACATCAGCTAAATTGAATCATATCATCAACATCACTGCAAATGCAAAAGCATCATTAATATTTAAAACAATGGTCTTGGAAGCCTCGTCGCTTGTCACCACTTTCACCGCAAACAGCTTTCTGAATCAATAGTAAGATGACATGAGAAGAAGGAATATACCAACAGAAGAGGCTCCAAACTTATTATTATTACAAAGAGGACGAAAAAAATTTACCTGGATGCAAGAAATTGTGTACCGCACATCGCTATCTGAGATCTGATGGTGGATTACAAGCCTAAATCTAGCATTTAAGGAATGGTTTTATTAGGAAATTTTTGTAAAAGAAGTCAAAAAGAAGTAGGGAACCAGCTTTTGCTACTACAACTTAATAAATCATGAAGCGATCAAACTAACTCAAGAACAAAATTGTATGTACTTGAGTGGACCTTCTGGCATCACTGGTACACCATGCGCTTCTAGATTTTTGAATAGTTCGACCTCTGAGATAGCCATCTCCTTCAGAATATCAAAATACACCTGACAAAATTTAGAAGCTAATTGCTGTAAGATTAAGTCCCATTGCTATTGCTATTATATAACTATGTCGGAAGCTAGCTGTATATATTGGTAAGAACCAGATAAATCCGTTATAAGTTGGCAAAACCTAGACAGCTTGGCGGAAAAGTAACCAACTACTCTTGAGTCTTGACCTTAAGGTTTTGACAATAACGAAAACTTACAATATTAGTCTCCACAGAAGCCACATCAACTTTTAACCCTTCGATATTGTTGAGCCCCTCTGATCGAGAGATAATGACCAATTAATATATGTTAATGTTATGGAGACAGAGTACTTGCAGATATTTATTTTGAAAATTAAATGCATATTGGACGCCATGCATGATGGGGGAAAGTAAGTTTACCTGCTAAAATCTCTGCTTTGTTGTGATCACTTTCAAGCTTGCCAACGTTTTCTTCCAAAGCAACTAAACCAGCAGCACATAGGATGCCAACCTGTCTCATAGAACCACCTAATGTCTTCCTAAGAATCTTTGCCTTATATAAAGCAATTAAGAACCAAACACAAATTAGGAGGCTGCACCTGTGATCAGTTACAGCAAAAATCTCAAGGAAAGATACGTAATAATACGATCATGATTGTTTTGGTTTACCTTGGAAATGAAAGTTTTTGAACCTGCAATAATAGTTCCGGCTGGAGCACCAGACCTTTTGACAGGCAAGCCTATATATATCACCATGGCAACTAGAGTAATTTTTCTTTTTCTTTATTATTATTGTTTTAATAACTCAAGAAAATCAGACAGAGAAAATATTTAGGGTATACACATGAGAGAAAGGACACTTGGAAAAAAAAGTATTCAGTTAATTTTTGTTCTTTTAAAGTTGTTTTTTTAAGACTTCCATGCAAAATGGCCCCGGAAAGAAGAAATCTTCGATAAGCCCAAGAAAATCAAAATGATGAAACTCGCGGACTTTGAGATGAGGGCGAACAAAGGAAGGGGAAAAGAACAGTTAGCGTTACTTAATAATATTGTAGTAATATTGAACATACTGTTACTGAATCAGCAGCCCGTACAAGCCTACGAACAGGAACTCCAAGAGCCTGATGTAAAACAAAAATGCAAAAATATATATCCAGTTATTAGTAAATTATAAGTCCAAGAAATTAAGTTGATAGTTTCCCATATTTCTATTTAGACTTCATATATATATATATATATGTGAATATGATCATGGACAGTTGGTGAAAAGAGAATAGTATCTGACTCACCACAGATGCACAGATGCATTAAAAGTACGAGCACCATCAATATGAAGCTTTAACCCATACTTCTTCGCTGCCTCTCCAACTTTGTCTGTATATTCTACAGAAAGACATCTACCTCCAGAGCTGCATCAAATAATATACATACATATATATAGAAATTTAGAGTAATTATTTATATGTATATTAATAGCTTGATTGGGAATATCTTTTCATATTTGGAAGATTAGTTATAATTCCAATGCAATCTTATTGGGGCATGGTTCTTTAATCTTCTGAAGGGCATAGTTAAAAATTAAAATTATAGGATACATTAATTCTTTAAGAGTAAATTGTAAAAAATATGACCGTAATTATGATCAATTCACAATATAAGATCGAAATTTGAGATGGTACAAAATTATAACAAAAACTCCTAAAAAATTGAAAAAGGATGCGGGTCACATTGGTGATTGCTTGCGTGGTGCCTGCGTTGATGTTTCACACATGTGCTAAGTAAGCGCCACAAAAACAATTATCGATGCTAACTAAGCTTTTCAATGATTAGTGTCCTTTAGAGTTTGATCAAATAATTAATATATATATATATTTATAAATTAAGGACAATACACATCAATGGTGTGATTAGGAATATTTTCCCGTATGTGAAAGATTAATTATAATTTCAATGCAGCCATATCTGGCCAGATATAATTCTTTCACAAGCATTATAGTTCTTTCCAAGGACATAGTTCAGAGTTAAAATCATAGGATATAATCCTTTGGGTCGAGTGGTCTTTGACCCAATGATATAAATTTCCCACATAATATAAGAGGTAAAGAGTTTAGATCCTAACGGATTCCCAATGTGCGTGTGGGTATTATAAATTAGAAAGAAAAAAAAAACCGCAATTTCATTTAAAAGTTAAAAGCTCAAAAGTCATAATTGTAACTTTTGACCTAATTTTTTCTGTAGAAGTGTGTCAATGGTATTCTTATTGTGCCAAAAAGGAATTTAAAAAAAAAAAACTGTAATTCCATTGAAAAGTTAGGAACTCAAAAGTCTTAGCTGCAGCTTTTGAACTAACTTTTTGTATAAAAGTGTGTCAATCAGAGTACTTAATGTACATGTGAATTTTCCAGGCAAATGAGCCTGGTCGTTGGATTAAATATTTGAAAGCTGGGATCCCTTATTGCTTCTTCAATCAGACTAATATCCATTGTTCCATCTTTATTATTCTTGACTGTCCTCGGATGAACACCTCCAATCGTAGAAATGCCTCCATTTTCATAAGTATGGATATGGGAGTAATCTCCAAGAATGACTTCACTTCCCCCGATCTCACAGTGGGTCATCAGACAGATAAGGTTGGCCATAGTTCCTGATGGAACAAATAATGCTGCTTCTTTGCCCATCATTTTCGCCATCTCTCTTTCGAGACGTGCAGCAGTTGGGTCATAACCCAATACGTCATCGTCAACTTCAGCACTCGCCATTGCTGTCCGCATTTTTTCAGTTGGTTTGGTCATAGTGTCAGATCGAAGATCCACTCTTCTGGTCACCATTTTCCACTAATATTTAACACTAATTCACCGGAAGAGTACTACAACTGAAACAATGTATCATGAAGAAAATGGTTTAATTTGTAGTGGTGTTCTTGATCTTCTCTCCTTTTTGTTATTAAGGCAACAAGATCAGGTTGTGTACATGCATTTATGACTGGAAATGAATATTCGAAAATTTGCTTACTGTTCACTTTCATATCTGTTTATACAAAATTTATCCGTATCCGTTTATAATGGATATTATCCGTATCTGATTATTAGATATTTGATTATAAATGAATACGGATATGATAAATGCATATTCGATCCGTTTAATATCTGATTCAAATGAATATTTATTAAATAATATATTTTTATATTTTTTAATAAAAATCTCAGAATTTATATATGTATATATAAATTATAATTAAAGAATTGGAAAGGAAAAAGAATAAATTTAAAAAATTATTATAATATAGAGAAAAAAATAAAGTTAATCAACACAGTTATTGTTGGTTGACTTTATAATTAATATATTTAAATGCCATTATTATTATTATTATGAATAAATACTAATAATTAATTATAAACTTAATTATTAATTATCAATTACACTATTTGTTTGATTTTTTTTCTTTTTAATGAAATTATATAGTTTCTTCTATTAATTAAAATATATTTTTATTATAAATTCATAGATTTACTTATTTGAATATTTGTAAATAGATATTTAAATAATTATTATTGAATATGATTATAAAAAAATAATTCAAATACGAATACGTTTAATAAAATATAAATAAATCTAAATAATTATAATCGAATACGGATATATCTGAATTTGACCGATATCTGATGGATACAAATTTGAATATTATGTTTTAATATCTTCCAAATCCGTATTTGTATTCGAATATTCGAAAAATTAAACAAATACAAATATGAAAAAGTACATCTAATTTATTTAATATCCATTTACACCTCTACATGCATTTATCCTTCAATAGAAAATGCTTTAATTCAGCATTTTTATAAGGTGATCAATTGTTTTTGTCCCTTAATGTCAACTAATTATGAAACCAAGATCCACGAGGAACGTCTGTGGATTATGGTATTGGAAAAAGGAAAAGTTTGGTACATAAATACCTATTGCTTTTTCTTCAAGCTAGCTAGCTAGTTAAGCAATAATTAATTAGCTGATTTTGTGTTACATGCCAATGTTTTTTCCCCTTTGAATCCTCTAATTTATTCTATATTTAATTATTTTATTTTATTTTATAGGTATATATTAAATGTATTTTTTAAAAATAATAATTAAAAATTAGAGACATTATCATTTATTATTATTGTTAACTTAATTTGGATTCTCTATCCTAATTTGTGTTTTATCTTCTCCTCCATTCTATGTATATATATCAAGTGCACTAAATATTTTTTATATAAATTAATAATTGATATATTGCGAATCAAATATATTTGACATGTATATACAAAATTAGAATATATGATAAACATATATTGGAATAAAGGATATAAATTGTTGTTAACAAGAGTTTATTGTAAGTGCAAATGTTTTGTCTGCAATAAATAAAATTACAAGATAAGAAATATTGTGCAAATAAAATAAAATTAAAATTTATCAATTGTGGATTTAATTTCTAATATAATTTTTTGATTCTTCCTTTTTAAATATATTCTTGAAATTTAATTAGCTCTGCAAAGAATGCCTTGAACGCCGTAGATTTACTTAAATTTGATTTGAAGAAATAACGCTAATTCGAGGGCTTGACACCTTAATCTCGAATCAAACACTAGAATATGATGAGTTTCGCAAAGACTATCTTGAGCGCCGTGAATCTCCTTAAATTTGACTGAAAGAATTGCTAGATTCCTTTAAAGTTCCTCTTATTTGCTAGAATTTGTGTTGTGTCAAATAAGTTGAGATCACCCCTTTTTATAGGTACTTGATAGGATATTTCTAGATTGACTTGAACTCATCCGACGGTTATCTCTTTGATAAAATAATATCAAACATTAAGAGATAATATCAGATATATGTGATTTGATAATATCATACATCAAAAAATAATATCAATATCAAGATATAAGATCAAATATCTTTGATTTGTCTAGCTCATAGATATAGACACTCCATATTTGACACTTGTTAATATTTGATTTGTGTATAAAATAAATATTGAATCATTAATTAACATTAACTATTTATCTTTTAGAATTAAATTTAACAAGTCGCAAAATATAAGTAGAAAATTTAAATTAACCTTTAATATATTGTTTTACACATGTCACTTCTCAAGTGGTCAAAAATTTAATATGTCTAGAAATGCCCCCACTTCAAGGCCTGGCGAAAAATGTGTCAATCCACGAAAGAGGCAAGGTTTGAAATATTTGGAAATTTTTTCTTTTTCGTCCATTTTTCACGTGCATTTGCAATAAGAACATCCTGGAAGCATTCCTTGAGCTATGGTGCCTAATAAAAGTGTCAAGTCATAATATAATTCAAAGCAAGTATCCTTTTGAGGAGGGTACCGTACACAATTTATACTCATGTGGGCCAAGAGTAACATACAGTTTTGGCTCGTAAGTCAAAAAGCATATTTAACTTGAGTAAATATTTTATACTCATGTCAAAGAATTCACTTGAATTTGATTGACAATTTATACTCATGTCAAGAAGTTTACTCAAGTTTGGTTCAATAGACAATTTACACTCTTATCTAGGAAAACATGGGGAGAATTTGAATATTTAGATAATTTATGCTCTTACCTAGGAGTCTTATTGGAAGTTTAAGCTCTTATTATGCTCATACTTAGGAGCCTTATTGAAAGTTTAAGCTCTTATCAAGGAGCACATGGAAAAATTTTAATTTAAAAATTTCAGATAGTTTATGCTTGTACCTAGGAGCATTTGAAATTTGAAGACTTGAGCTTTGAACTTGAAGACTTGAAGATATGAGTCTTTGATTTGGAAACTTGAAGACTTGAGTTTAAATTTGAACATCTGGAGACTTGAGTCTTAAATTTGAAGACTTAGAAATTTGAGACTTGGCTTTGGAGATTTAGAGACTTGAGCCTTGACTTGAAGTCTTCGAGACTTGAGTTGTGGATTTTAGAGACTTGGAGACTTGGGTTTGTATTTGAAGACTTGAAGACTTGAGTTTGAATTTGGAAATTTGAAGATTTAAGTCTTGAATTTGAAGACCTGGAGATTTGAGTCATGGATTTGGAGAGATGGAAACTTGAGAATTTTGATAGTATATGCTTTTATTTGGGAGCATTATTGACAATTTAGGCTCATATCGAGGAGTATTTGGAATTTGGAGATGAAAATTAATTGTCTCGAACATCTTCATCATCAGTAGCATCGCTTAAGTCTTCTTGTTCATTAAAATTCATGCTTAATTCAATATTGTGTGCACGCATTGCCAAATCTTCAAAGGTTTTTGGTTTGATTCCTTGAAGTATGTAACAAAGATCTAACATATTCCTTGGATACACATCTCAATGGCTGAAGCCTCTAACAATTGATCTTTGCAATTAAGGTTCAAATTTCTCCAATGATTGACGTAGTCAATGATAGGTTCTTCCTTTCACTGGTGAGTTGATAAGTTCAACCATGTTGACTGTCCTTTGAGTGCTATAGAAATGATTGAGGAACTCTTATTCCAGTTGCCCCCAACAATGAATAGAGTCTACCTTTAAGTCGATATACCAATAAAAAATATCGTCCTTTAATGATCGAACAAATTGCTTTACTAGATTATCTCCATATGTCCCAACATTATTACAAGTCTCAATGAAATGAGCCATGTGTTGCTCTAGGTTGCCCTGCCATCAAATTATTGAAATTATGGGGGCTGGTAACCAATTGACATATTTAAGTTGTCAATCCTTTGAGTATATAACTTGGAGTAAGTCACAAATGACTTAGAGCTTCCATCAAACTTGTCTTTGATAGTCTCTATATAAACTCTTTTAGTGGGTTGATAGGAATTAATCCAGTGGAAACTTTTAGTTCTTTTGTTGCAATCTCATCACTTTTAGCTGGTTGTCTCCTTGTGGATGTTTCGCCTTCATCCTCAGCCTCAATTTGTTTCTCCAAGGTTGTAGCACTTGTTGCCATCACTATCGCTATATTTGAGGAATTTGATGTTGAGTAGGGAATAGATGAAGCAGATTATTACTTTGAGTTTCCATCATTCATATTAATAAAATGCAGCAATACCTTTTCCATCATAAGCTAAGGAGCCACCTCCAAAGATGATTGCAACTTCTTAGGTATACTTCTTGTGATGATGCCAACGCCTTTTGCTCTAGTATGTGATGAATTTGAGGTAGTAATTTTCAATGCAATAGTCTTGTTAACGGCCATTTAATACTTCAATATTGATGAAGGAAAGAGATGAGAGGTAGAGATAGTCCTATTGGGCATGCCAAAAAATTTGTAAGCATGAATTTCTTTGTTAGCAGTAAATAAAATTACAAGACAAGAAATATTGTACTAAGAAATTAAATTAAATCTATCAATTGTGGATTTAATATCTAATCTAATCATAGAATTATTTTCTTCCAAATATGATTTTGAAATTTAATGAGCTCCGCAAAGAATGTCTTGAACGCCATGGATATCCTTAAATTTGATTTGAAGAAATAATATCAATTTAAGGGCTTCACATCTTAATCTCTAATCAAACACCATAATGTGATGAGCTCTGCAAAAAATGTTTTGAATGCGATGGATCTCTTTAAATTTAATTGAGAGAATTACTGGACTCTTTCAAAGTTCCTGTCATTTGCTAGAATTTGTATTATGTCAAATGAGTCGGGATCACCCCTTTATATAGGTACTTGATGAGAGACTTTTAGATTGACTTGAAATCATTCAATGGTTCTCTCTTTAATAAGATAATATTAAATATCAAGAAATAATATCAGTTATATTCTATTTGATAGTATCAAACATCAAAAGTAATATCAATATCAAGATATAATATCAAATATCTTTGATTTGACTAGCTCATAGATATAGACACTCCATATTTGACACTGGTCAATATAAATAGAAATTTAAATTAACATTTAATATATTATTCTACACGTCACTTTTCAATTGATAAAAAATTTAATATCTGTACAATTATTTATCTTGCAGTGGAAATATTGTTTGTAGAGCATGATGTTGGCTACTATATATGAGCATAATTCTTAAACCAAATGTAATTAAAAAGTATATATTGATGAATAACTTTAAGATGGTGATTGGTAGACAGGAATGGAATTAGGTGGGAATGGAATGATTTTAGGAATAGAATGAAGGTGGAAGGAATGGTGCTGGTATAACTAATCCTATGCTTGATATGTACTAGGACTAAGAAATGAATGGAATCATCATTCCTTACTTGATTCCATTCTCATGATCGGTATTCGTAATAACTGGGTAGAAAAGGAATGAAATTTTTTAAATAACTAGATCACCCTTTTGTAAAAAGTTATTAAAATATAAATATTTATATGTATTTTTTTAATATATTATTTTAGAAAGTTTTGGTGGGCTAAGTCTATAATTATGTAGTTTTAATCACTTTTAATGTTATTCAAATTATATTAGTAAATTTATACATTTTATATCTCATCAACTATGTTACGTAAGTTGACGCAAAAAAAGCATAAACATAATTCCATTGAAATTATTTTTCTATAATTATAACTTAATTTGCAAGCTCTTTTATACTTTTTGATAAAATATTATTAAAAAATTATAAAATATTTTATAACTAAAGTGGTTAATTTTTTTGTGATGAGGTAAGACTGCCTTTATTGCACTTTTTTATAAGTTTAATTTAAAGTGTCATTGATATAATCCATGAATCTTCATTTATTGATTTTGTATATACTTTTTTGATCGTTCAAAGAGATGCATGTATAATTAATATTTTAAATGATATATAGATAATTTTTGATTAGGCATCAACCAAGTTGATGATGCTTCTATATATTTTTTTATTATGAAAATTGAATGATGCATAATTATTCTTGTTTTTTATAATTTATAATAGTTTAATATTTTATTAATTTCAATTAAAAATAATAAATGAGTAACATATATAATTAAATCAAAATATGTAACAATCAAATAAGTTAGAATATAATATCAAATATTTACAAAGTGAAGTTTTTTTTTTTTTAATATGAAAGTCCTTTGTTAAATTTTGAAGGGTAATTTCGTGAAAGAAAGATATAGGTCCATTCCTAATGGATTGGAAATAGCTAAACCCATACTTTTGAGAATGGGCATTCCTATGGGAATGATTGTTGCCATCTCCAAATTATACTAGTCATGAGTTTAGGAGTGGGCTTGGGAATGCCCATTCCATTCCTGCCTCATTCATGCATACTAATCATACTTTGTTTGTTTAAGCATGTTAATTAGTATTAAGTCCTTATTAGCATTAATTTTGATATCATATTTAAGACTTAACAAATAATGTTCTTGTTTAAAAATTATAATTCCCTTACTAATTGATAAAAAATTGGAATTGCAAGAATACAAGTGGAGAATTTACAAAAAGGGGATAAATTGACACAAGTTGGGGGGAATGCTAACAGGATGACACCTCATGATCTAATCAAGAAAGGGCAGAAGAATCTTTTTATTTATTTAAGTCCTATTTTAGTTAAAAGACCCTTTTAATAAGTTATAAATAGGTCTTTCAGACACTTAGGAAAAAAGACAAAATTGAATTTGCTATTTTGGAGATTAGAAGTATCGCAAGAATTTGGAATTTGAAGGACGGCAAAGTTGAGATTAGATTCGTCTAGGAATAAAGTTTCTTCTACTCCTTTTGATTTTCTTTTTAATTCTGAATTTAAGATGATGTTTCATTTTATTCATGTTTTGTTTGATAATTTAATCATAAACTAATTTGTTATTCTAGAATTATGATGGATTCTTTTAAATAATTGATCCATGATTTTCTTTCATGAAATCAGTAGCATTAAGGTTATTTCTTCTATTGTATGCTTTTTCTATTTGATTGTTTGATCAACAGTCAAGTGCATCTTTAAACTCTAGAGGAGTCTTGGCAAAGAGAATCTATGGATTGATTGACAATAGAAGACCTTAGGACTAATTGTTCAATTGATGAGTTAATTAATTTGTGAGTTGGATAAGAATATACTTGCTTACCCTAGGGAGTTAGTTGAGTGTTAAAACCTTATCCATAATTTAGTTAATTCACATAGGAATATAGTGAATTGAATAAATTAGGAAAAGATTGCGAGTAATTTGGAAGAACCCCATAATTGCATAAGACTCAAGATTAATGACCCGTTATTAATTTCATAGAGAGAAATTATGTAATCAAGTAATTTAATTGATGAAATCATAATTCTAGGCTTCTATATCTTGGTGGAAATCTTAATTAGCATACTTTTTCTTATTTTCATTAGTTTATTTTTAATTCTTACATAATTGATTTTTGTTTGAATAAAATAAGTGTGTGATAAATTAGTAATTAGTAGCAAATAATTTAGTTCCTTGTGGAATTGACACTCTTCTCATCACTTTGTTACTTATTACGATATGTGTACTTGTGTATTTGTTTGCATTATTTATTTTGCACAACACCAACAAGTTTTTGATATCATATTAGCATTGTCAACGGATGGAACGGGGTGAGGTGGGGCAGGGATTACCTCCTCACCTTTGCCCTAGTGAGGCTAAATGCTCCTTGCCCTTGTCCCCACCTTCTTGATGGGTACCCATCATAGCCTCTCTACAGGGAGATGGGTATTGGTGGATATCCATGGATTTTGATAAAAATTACAAAAAAATTGTAAATAAAAAAAGTAATGCTAAAATTTGTAAAATTTTTCAATAATTTAAATGATTTTCAAAATTAAAAAATTATCATGTATAACGCACCCAATTTAATTATGTATTACAATAAAAATATTAAAAGATATAAATTACATAAATATAAATATCAATAGAACTTTTCTATTCTTTCAAAAAATTCTCCATTTAATGTGGTTTCTATAAAAATATATGTAATTTATTAGAAGAAAAAAAAATTATTTTTAACAATCACATATATTTTGATATTACTTTAAAAATATATAATGTTAAATTAATAAATTAATTAATATTTAACAGGTAGTAGGTATCCTTGGGGATGGGGACAATGAACCCCATCCCTATCCTATTTAGCAATTGAGGGTCAATTTTGACCCTGTACTCATCCCCATGGGATGCAATTTCTCCCCATATCCACTCTATTGCACGGAATTCCCTGCGAGTACCCATGGGGACGGATAATTTTGACATACTTAATGTTGATTCATCAATTATATCAACTAGTGTTAATTCCCATGCAATGCACAATATATTTTTAATTAAATTAAACAAAAAAATTAAAATCATAAATGTATAACTAAAATATTGTGCTGGGAGAAATATTTTTTTTGTCCTATAAGATTTTTCGACTTTCAATTTTGTCTTATATGTTACGTAATATCAGATTTAGTCCTATATGTTAAAGAAATTTGCACATTTAGTTCGAAACTTGCTGAAATTTCAAAAAGTGGTCGAAAATGTTGACATGGCATGCTAGAAACTAAACATTTAGCTGAGTTGGCACCAATGTAGTTGACTCGGATTCTTTATAAATGTATTTGGCACTTTATAAACCATGTTGGCATTTTACCTATTTTTTTCCTTTATAATGTTGACATGGCACTTTGTTTTGTTTTGCTTAGTGGAATAAATTGCAACACCACTATTCTAAAATTCCTAAACCCCAAACTTAGTGTCAAAAGCCAACCAAAATTCGTGAACCCTACCACTGTAATTTTCCTTCATCCTTATCGAAGAAGAGGAATCAAAGTATAAGATTAGGAAATTGACGTTGCCTATAAAGTTTCCAAGAAGAAAAATGGTGGTAGTGTGGGACCCCAACTACAATGACAAGCCGCCACCTACATACATTAAGTAGTTAGTGTTCTTTTATAAAAAAATGAACCTCATTTTCTAACATTTTGTGAAATGTGTTAATTTTTTGGGAAATGATAGTGTAGTATCTATGCTAGTTTAAGGCTGATTGTCTGAATCTTTGTACTTTTTTTGCTTTTTTTTGTACAAAGTTTGATGCTTTATGTTTTTTTTTTTGTATATAAAATGCCTTCATAGTGGTCCCTCATGCTTTTGATTTAGTATATTCCATGTGCATTTAGTTAGACATGTCAAAATGAATGCTTGGGTCCCTTGGAATACTGTTATGTCTCTATCCAGGAGTTTTCCTATATAAATTTTTGTTTTATTTGTACATAAATTGTAGTTTTGTGGTTCCCAAATGGATGCTTTAAATATTATTTAGCTTTTTATTTTTGTTGTGTAGTCTTAAATGAAAACATATAGGTTCCATGTGTTTTTACTGTTCTGGAGTTTGTATAGTAGTAACATTTTCACTGTTGTGACAATTTTTTTTTGTGGTGTTCAATTATCCACAGAGACTAGCACTGGAAATATTACTTTAACTGTACATTATGGCGGCATATTTCAAAGTTGTCTTCACATAGAATATTTAGGGGGAAATATTTATAAGTTTGATAATGTAGAAGTTAAGTTTGGGTCTATAGGTGGGTTAAGACCGTAAAGTGAGCATGTTTACTTATATGGTGACAAAAAATACTACACTTAAACACTTGTTGGTTTTAAAGAATTGTTGAATAACAATGATTTGCATGACATGTGCTTTGGAAAGTCAGATAGAGTTAGTGAAGTTGAAATATACATAGATTGTGGGAGTGAAAAAGGGTCACCTATGTCTAAAATGAACAACCAAAGTTCCCAAAAATCTGTAGTCTTTAAAAATCCATACTGGGAAAACTTATTTGGAGATATTAATTCTTCTAATAATGATGACTAGTATGATAGTGACTACCAAATGTTTGCACTTTCAAATACTGAAACTAATGATAAATTTTTTGATGCCAATATAGACTTTGATGTTGAGGGGTCTGAGGGAGTTGAAGATTGTAGTGCGAGGATTAAGGGAGTGGAGGATTTTATTGATTGTACTGATAGGACTAAAGGAGTAAAAGAAGGCCAAAAAAGGTTGAGGGAGTAGAAAATGGCCAAAAAGGGGTTGAGAGAGTAGAAGAAAGCTAAAAAAGGATGAATGAGTAGCAGAAGGCCAGAAAAAGGTTGAGGGAGTTGAAGAATCTAAACAATGCAGTGACTGGATTGACGGTAGGCTAGATAACATTGATATCAATGATGATATGAGTAAGAGGGGAGTGGAAGAACTTGTTTCAGATGATACAAACAATGATATGTCCTCCAGTGGCATTAAAGGTGAGTGTTTTGACAGTGAGTATGTAATGGGGGAGGTCTTAGGTGATAAAAATGATAACTATTTATTTGATAATCATGTAGACATCGAATGTGAGTGTGAAGGGCAAACTATAACTAATAATGACGAGGATGTAGAGTTTGGGGAAGGAGATGATGATGTGGAGGATAATACTGTGGGTAGTAAATATGACCAAGGTAGGGCAAAAGGGTCTGATGAAGATGATGCTGGACCTAGTTTCCCAACTTTTAATTTTATGTGCATGCATGAGATAACATTTGAATTAGGGATGATATTTACCACTAAGAAGGAGTTGAATACTACAACACATTTACATGCAATTAAGACTAAGAGGAGTATCAAGGTAACAAAGAATGATAAAGTGAGAATGCATGCTAGATGTGACGAGAAAGAGTGTGAATGCAAATTGCATGCTACTTGGAGAGCAGGTGAATTAACTTTTCAGATTAAGGATTATAACTCTAAACATAAATGTGTTCAAACATTTCATGTAAAAAAATGTGAAGTCTAATTGGCATTTTAGAAAATTCTTGAATAAGTTTAAATCTAATCCAAGAAGTGTAAAAGGTTTCATGGTTGATGCATTTGAGGATATAAGATGCAAAATAACAGTTAATCAAGCATATAGAGCTAATAGAAAGGCATTACAATTGTTAGAGGGTTATCTTAATGACCAATACCAACTTTTGTGGGACTATGCAAATTTAATTAAAAAAAACCAATTAAGGATCAACTGTTATATTAGGGATTGATGTTGAGAATAGATTTGATAAGTTCTACGTATGTTTGCAAGCACTGAAGGTTGGGTTTTTAGTTGGTTGTAGACCAATTATTGATGTGGATGGCTATCATTTGAAGGGTCCTCATGGAGGTGTGTTGTTAATTGTAGTAGTAGTAGACCTTAACAATTGTATATACCTTGTTGCTTATGTTTTTGTGAGTAAGGAGAATGGGGAAACATGGAACTGGTTCTTAACTTTATTGAAATTGGACTTGAACATAGAGTGTGAGATTCTATGGACTTTTATGTTAGACAAACAAAAGGGACTTGTTCAAGCCTATAATGATTTGTTCCCTAGTGCAGATCATAAATTTTGTGTAAGGTACTTACATAGCAACTTTAAGAATGTTGGATTTAGGGGAGCTGGAATGGTGCAAAAGCCACAACACCAAATGAAGTCCTAAGAATAATGAAAGATTTGCATGATTTAGGTGCGAAAACTACAGCTTGGATCAATGATAGGCCTTCATATGAGTAGAATAGATCACATTTTCATACAACTTCTGGGTGTGATATGCTACTAAATAATGGTTGTGAGAGTTTCAATAGTAATATCCTAAAAGCTAGAGAAAAGCGTACACTCAGCATGTTAGAGTGGATAATGGAATACCTGATGAAGAGGCTTCAAACTAATAGAGATAGGGCAATAAAGTGGAGAGGTCTTTGTTGTCCTAAATACAGAAGATCATTGAAAAGAATATTGAAAGGCAAGTTGACTGCATGTTAATAAATAGTGATGATAAACATTAACTAATTTCCTACTTTGATGGCTCCTAATACATTATTGATTTAGATAAAGGCTCTTATGGCTATAGAAGATGGGATTTGAAAAGAATCCTTTGCAATCATGCTATAAGTGCTATTTTGCATCAAGGCTTGAAGATAGAGGATTTCACTCATACATGCAATAGGGTTGAAACATATAGAAAGGTGTATACATTTGCTATTGTGCCAATGAATGGTAGCGATGAGTGGGAGAAGTCAACATTCATTTGTCATCTACCCCTAAAGGTTACTAGAGGTGTAGGGAGGCCTCCTAAGGTAAGGATGAGAGACGTTGATGAGGTAGTGGATAAAAGAGGGAAGAAAATAAGAGCGAAGCCTAAAATAAGCAAGAATAAGAAAAATCTGAAAAGACAGCAGATTATAGTTAAATGTGGGAAGTGTGGAGGTTATGGAGATAATGTAAGAAGATGCAAAGGCATGAACAAAGAAGCTAGTCAATTGATAGCCCAACTAATGCTCAAACTAAGAATGAAATGTAGCTGGAAGCCAACCAAATGTATTTAGTCAAGTTATAATTGAAAGTTTAGTTGGAAATGTCTTCAGGCTTACTAAGCTACCAAACAAGAAGTTTCAGGTATAATCATTAATTGTTTGACTGTATCACTTGATTTAGTATGTATTATGTCATAATTAGCATTTGTTTTTCTTTTTTATGATTTAGGTGAAAAGGAAACATGTAGCACTCATCAGAAGAAGTCCAAGGAAGTATCAAGCAAAATCATTACAAGTCAGTTAGTGCTTCAGTCCTAATTCTGCATAGCAGGCTCCACCAAGAATGGTAAGCTACTCATATGTCTTACTTAATGTACTGTGGGATTGGATTTCTAATGTATTTTTTCATTTTTGTTCCAAATCCCATAGGAAATATCATCTCAGTTAGCTTGCACATTTTTATAGGAGATACCATTGAGAGAAGGATCTGCAATGTATAAGCAATTTCAAGATTGTAAAGTGTTGACCCAACGTAGAAGGGCTAATATCAGGTTAGCAGTGCCATTTATTGACCAAGAAAGAAGAATTCGTACGAATGAAGATGAAGAAACCCCTACCATTGTTAAAGATGGTAGGAAGTTTGTTACATTGTCTACTCTAACTAGTGCATTATCTCATAAGAAAGCTCAAAATAAGGGAAAGAATGGCAAGGGAAAGAAGTGAAGGAAAGACTGGAAGATGTTATTAACATTGTGCTTTGAAACTTTATTTTTGATTGAGACAGAACTCAATTGATAGTTATATTGTATTGTCTTGTCAAGTACAAGTCACAACCAATCTGTTGGTTCTTAGTTTGTGAAATTAGAATGATTGGAAGTTTATTTTTGAAAGATAGGATTGTGATTGTTATGTTTTATAAGTTTAACTAACTAATGAATGATCCAAGAAGTGCTTATCTTTTCAACCTTTGTTCTTATTCTTTTTATGCTTGTATGTATGTTTTGTTTTGTTTTATTTATGTTGGTATGTTCTTTTTGTGTTCTTTTTGTGTTGTTATATTGGTTGGTTCATTTTCTTGGATGGTTTCTAGCACATTTTATGCAAAAATACAAATATACCAAACCAAACAAATAAATATTATTAAGATGATAATTGTATAACTCCACTATACAACATACACTACATTAACCTGCATCACAAACAAGCACACTAGTGCCAATTCAGAGTATACTACATAACTAAAAGATTTTCCCCCAAACTATATAAGCTATAGTAACATAAAGCAACCAACAAACCTACCTATCTCTCAATCTAACCAAACCAAGTCTTCACAAAATAAACCAAGAAATAACAAGGGAAATTTGCAGATATCTCCTCATTCTTCTCAATTTATGCACCTCAACTTTATATTCACCCAATTAATGAACCTTA
Organism: Jacaranda copaia; assembly: GCA_014898725.1. Lineage (NCBI taxonomy): Eukaryota > Viridiplantae > Streptophyta > Magnoliopsida > Lamiales > Bignoniaceae > Jacaranda > Jacaranda copaia. The sequence goes on from JACGDI010005578.1 coordinate 153,970, forward strand.
GCTTCAATCTTTCTGAGTTCCTCAATCTTAGCTTCATACTGTGAGCACTTAGCCAAGAGATCGAGAATTATTGCAGTTTCTTTGGAGCACATAGGCAGATCCTCCTAAGTAAACAAATTTCAACCACCTCTCTGTCCAAGCAAATATTGAAGTAAAATGAATGGAAAAAATAGGAAAAAGAAAAAATTGTAGCAGAGAGCAGAGAGAGTGGAGATAGGTAAGAGAGAAAGGTTATTGAAAGATAAAAAGGCCTCTCTTTTACCTTGTAACTAGGGCATGAATGGAACCTCCTACCAGGATTCTCCCTTGTCTATGATGTCCTAATGCTACCCCTCTTTCCACAATAGTAGGTTAGTGGACTTCCAATGGATGACATCTTCTCCAAGTTGCAGCCGAGGGTTTTGGTGTGGAAGGAAATGGTAGGAGAATGGTTATATGATTTTGGAGGAAAAAGGTGTAAAGTGGCAGGAGTTTTCCTCCCAAAAAATCCAACTAAGCAAGGTCATAAAGTGCAAAATGGGTTTATAAAAAATTTGAGTTAGCTACATTGGTGCCAATTCAGCTAAATGCCTAGTTTCTAGCATGCCCGGTCAGCATTTCTGACCACCTTTTGAAATTCTCAGACTAAATGTGTAATTTTCTTTAACATATAGGATTAAATCTGATATTACACAACATATAGGATAAAATTGAAAGTCGGTAAATCTTATAGGATGAAAACAATATTTTTCCCATATTGTGATTGAATTAAAACTAATATGTATTTATATTATCATGTTTATTTATGAAAATGCATATCATTATACATTAGACAATTATAACCGTAATTGATAATACATATAAACAATAACTTAGTTTTGTCAATTCATTACATTTAGTTATGAGATTATGTGCTAGAAATACATAATTAAAATATTATGTCAAGGGCGTATATAACAGAAAAAAGTTGGGAAAAGAAAACATTTCTCAAAACAAAAAGCTAATTAAAAGCAGAATTGTAAAATAAAATAAAGAAAAAAAGAGAACGCCTTAATTTATTAAGAACATGACATGTATTTATTCCATAAAACTCAAAAATAAAAATTACAAGTTACATTGTATATGTAGATGTATTTCGAATATTTCTAAGTAGAATATATATATTTTATTTAGAATAACTATTTATTTATTATTTTATATGCAATTTTATAAATTTATATTGAAGCTAGTGAATTAAATGTATGCAACTTTAGTAATGAGACAATAAAAAATCAATTATAAAGAGGAGAAATTATTTTCAAGCCATACAGTAGTTTTACTTTTAGTATGCGATATTTTAATGAATAGTATATATATATTTTTTTATTTAAGAAATTAGAATGAATAGTATAATTTTTTAGTGGCATTAATTTAATGACATTTTATAATATAATGACATAAAAAAGTGATATGATAATAGTCTTAAAAGAATGCCATTATAATTTAAAATTTGGTGGCATGCATTTGATTATTACATAATAAATAAAATAGTAGCATTTGATTGGAAATATTGAGATAAATATATTTCAAAGACATTCTACTAGTGCCACTAGTTTTTGTTTTTAGAAAAATTCCACTAATAATTATTTATAATATCATTTGAAAACATTGTCACAAAGTATTTAGTAGCACTAATTTAGTGGCATTTTATAGTGTAATGACATACAAAAGTAATATAGTAATAGTTGGACAAAATTATTGTTATAAAAAATATTTAGTGGCATTTGATTGTTAGATGACATATAAAATCGAGGTATTTGATTTAACTAGTACCACTATTTTTTATTAAAAAATGGCCAGCCACATTTATTGTAGTGTCATTTAGAAAAAATATCATAAAGTATTTAGCGGCATTAACTTAGCGACTTCTATGGTGTAATGACATATAAGACTTATAGTACTGTTAATGGATTGGATTTTAATCCGAATCTAATATGAATTTGATCCAAATTTTAGAATTTTTATCTGATTAAAATATCCTATGGATAAAATCTGATTATAAATATCCACAATTCAAAATAAGTGATTCAAATATAAAATTAAGAAAGCCAATCCGTTAAAGATTCGAATCCAAACTTTAATAATTTTTTATTAAATTAATACTCTTATATATAATATTAATAAAATTTTTAAATAAAATTTATATATTATATTGACCTAATATCTATATTAACGTCTATATTATGTTATTAATATTGAATCTTTAGCCTAAAAAATTAGAGGTACTAATATAATGTCAAATATAATAACATATAATAGTTTATCTATGCATTAATATAATATGAAATTGGGGTTTAGTATTCAAATATTTAATGTTTGGACTAATATACAACAAAAAGTTGTTCAAAATTCAAATATGATGTAAGTTTACTTTATAAATACAATATTTTTATACAATCCAAAAGGGAAGAAGAAGAAGAAGAAGAAGAAGAAGAAGAAGAAGAAGGAAAAATATTAAATTGGATTGTTTTTCTTTTTAAAATCAAAATTTGGATATCCATTAGATTTAGATATAGTATTGACTAACAAATTTCCTATAAGATATCAAGTTGGATTCGAATATGGAGTTTGATAATTGAATTCGGATATGGCTGATTTGTTTCAAATTTGACCCTTTGATAGCCTTAAAGACTCATATGGTGATGATAGTAGAAAAATATTATTATAGTACAATATTTAATAATATTTGATTAATAAATGAAAAATAAAAATTGCGACATTCGACTAAAAATTCCAACATGAATGTAACATATGTACATTTGAAAGGCATTTAAATAGTGCCAATAATTTTTTCTTAAAAGATGCACTCATATTTATTTAATGCAACATTAGTAAAAGGTGCTGCAGATCATTTAGTGACATAAGGTGCTGTAGATCATTTAGTGACACTAATTTAGCGGTATTTTGCAGTATAGTGACACATAAAGATAATATTGTGATTGTAATAATATTAAAGAAGGGACCTTGTGCTTAACTCAACTCTAAAAGCTAGCTCAATAGATGAGGATTGCCCAAGACAATATAGAGAGCCCACAACTTATTTATTTCTTCGATGTGAGACACTAACACACTTTGCGCATGCCCAAGAATGAATATCTAGAGTATGAAATAACATGAAATGAGTGGCCCAACAACACTAGGTTACCCAACATTGGGAATGGTGGCTCTAATACCATGTTAAAGAATGAACCATGGGCCTAAATCAACCCCAAAAGCCAGCTCAAGAGGTGAGGATTGCCCAATATCATATAGAGAGACCCCAGCTTATTTATTTCTCAGATGTAGAACACTAACATATGGTATCAGTGGATAGCTGATCATTCGCTGCATTCCTTCTCCACTGATTTTCCTAATTTTGTTCTTCTTCATCTTCTATTCTATTTGCAACTTGCTTTCAATCGTATGCTATGGAAGCTTAGAGATCGAGCAGTGTTCACTCATCCAATGGACATTCCGCCATTGACGATCTACTCAGTCCTTTTTTCCTTTACCATTCAGATAGACCTGATACGGTCCTCGTCTCACAGCTGCTCACAGGGGAAAATTATCCTTCATGGAGTAGAGCAATGTCCATAGCTCTCTTAATGAAGAACAAAACTAAATTCATAGACGGTTCCATCCCCAAACTTGACGGTGATGATGCAGCATTGCTTTTGGCATGGACAATAAATAATAACATGATTATCTCATAAATCTTAAACTCCATCTCTAAAGAAATATCTGCTAGTGTTCACCATGCTGAAACGGCGCACAAAATTTGGTAAGATCTCTATGATAGGTTTCAATAGAGCAATGGATCGCGCCTCTTCTAGTTGAAATGAGATCTCATTCATCATCAACAAAATCAATAATCTATAAGTCTGTATTTTACAAAATTGAAATCGATTTGGGAAGAGCTGAGTTTCTTCAAGCCAATGTGCATTTGTGGATTGTGTAATTGCGGAGGTGTTAAAGCTCTACATGATTACTATCAGACTGAATATGCTTTAGCATTTCTCATGGGGTTAAATGAGTCATATTATCAAGCCAAAAGTTAGATCTTCCTCATAGATCCACTACCCCCAATCAATTGTATCTTTGCTATGATAATTCAAGAGGAAAGGCAAATACAGATTGGCATGCGTACTGAATCTATTCCTTCAGTTGCTTATGCTGTCAAACCTAACAAACAGACTGAAATAACTGTTCCTCATAAATATTAGAAGAAAAAACACCTATTTTGCACACATTGAAACATCTTTGGGCATACTATAGAAAAATGCTATAAACTACATAGATATCCTCTAGGTTACAAGCATAGGCAAAGGAACAATCCACAACAAAGCTCCTCTTAAGTCAATCACATTTCCAATCAGACTGTCGATCTAGTTGTTAACATTTCTCCACAAACTTTTGTCTAATCTCTTAGTACTTCTTAATATTAGCAGTTAAACAACCTCTTAAGTTCTCATGCTTCTCCTTAGTCACTTTTCACTGCCATTGCTAGTGAAGCTACATCCTCCAACAACATAGGTATTTGTCTCTCTACATTCAAAACTCCTCAGTCATGTTCAAATATTCACTGGATTATAGATTCTGGAGTCTTACATCATATATGTTCAAATATTTATCTCTTTGATTCCACCATTCCTATCACTGGTTCCTTTGACACTCTTCCTAACAACACATCTATATCTGCTACACACTCTAGCACTATCACTTTAAATCCTCATCTAATTCTTCACGATGTTTTTTATGTTCCTGAACTAAGATGCAACCTTTTGTCTATGAGTTTCCTTACTCAAAATTCTAACATCCAAGTCCTATTTTTGCTAATCATTGCACCTTACAGGATTCTAGGTGCATGATGAAGATTGGCAAGGCTGACATGAAGGATGGTCTTTACATCCTCACAGTCAATTCCCTCAAAAATTCTGCATCTTATGTAAATAAAGTCAATGCTACTATTTGGCGTGACAGACTAGGACATATTTCTTACAGAAATTAGCTACCATGAGACATGTATTAAAGTTTGATAACAAATATGTTTCTCTTTGTTGTATATGCCCTATTACTAAACAAAGATAGCTTTCTTTGGTATCTCAAAATCGTATGTCCAAACATCCCTTTGATATAGTTTATGCTAATACTTGGGGACCTTACAATATTACTTCTCAATCTGGACATAGCTTTTTTCTAACCTTAGTTGATAACTGTACTCGCTTTACTTAGGTATATCTTTTAACATACAAGTCTGATGTTACTAACGTAATCCCTAGATTCATCACTCTTATCCATACTTAATTCAACACCACCATAAAATGTTTCATAATTTACAATGCCATAGAGTTGCAATTCAAGGATTTATTCTCTAAACTAGGTATTCTACACCAATTTTCTTGTGTCCAAAGGCCTCAGTAGAACTCAGTAGTTGAAAGAAAACACCTACATCTCCTAAATGTGGCTAGGGCACTTTATTTTCAATCAAGAATTCCACTTCATTACTGGACAGATTGCATACTTATAGCAACTTACCCAATAAATAGAACCCCTTCTCTAATACTATCCAACAAATCCCCCTATGAACTCCTCTTCAAATTAGCCTTTGATTATACTAGTTTTAGAGTCTTCGTTTGCCTAGCATTTGCCTCTATTCTACCTGCTCACAGATAAAAGTTTACTCCCAGATCCAGAAAATGTGTCTTCCTTGGCTACCCCACAGGTTACAAGGGACACAAACTCCTTGACCTCGATTCCAAAGAAATATTCATCTCGAGAGATGTGATATTCCATGAACACTTATTTCCCTTTCAAGATAAAGACTCATTACAAAAAAATGATCCCTTCCTTGACATGGCTCTTCCTAAACCTATCACTGATCACCCTCCAGCTCTTACTAATTCCATTCCTCACTCCTCCAACTCATCTCAATCTCCTGAACAATCCACATAGTCTCCTATACCTCTCAGAAGATCCTCAAGACCACATAAAACCCCAGCATATCTCTAAGACTATCATTATCACAATGTCACTGAACATAAGTCCTTATATCCTATTCAAAACTCTATATCATATGCTTCGTTATCTCTCCAATTCAAATCCTTTGCTCTCAATATTTCCGCACACACAGAACCTCAATTCTGTCATCAAGCTATTAGACACCAAAAATAGAGAGATGCAATGAGAAATGGGCTGAATGCCTTAGAACAAAATAATATATGGTTTGTGGTTACATTACCTGTAGGTAAATATTCTATTGGCTGCAGATGGGTGTACAAAATTAAGCAAAAATCTGATGGCACTATAGAAAGTTTCAAAGTAAGACTTATAGCTAAAGGCTACAACCAACAGGAAGGGATAAATTTCACAGATACTTGTTCTCCAATAGCAAAGTTGGTTACAGTAAAACTCCTTCAATCTCTTGTAGCTTCCCAAAACTAGCACCTTGCTCAAATGGATGTCAACAATGCCTTTATACATGATGACCGTTTTTAGAAAGTTTATATGGATCCTCCACTTGGTTATCTCAATAAGGGAAAGCCAAGTTCTAGTTCTAAACTTGTGTGCAAGCTACATAAGTCCTTGTATGGCTTGAAACAAGCTTCTAGACAATTGTTTTCCAAATTTTCCACAATAGTTCTTCAGCTTAGTTTCTCTTAGTCTAAAGCTGATTACTTCTTATTCACAAGAGAGACAAACAACTCTTTCGTAGCTCTTGTTATATATGTTGATGACTTTGTCATTGTAGGTCCTTCATCTTCAACCATTTAATCACTCGAACAACAACTTCTGCTAGCTTTCAAGCTTAAAGATTTGGGCTCCTTAAAATATTTTCTTGGACTTGAGATTACTAGAAACAACTTAGGAGTCTTTCTCTCCCAGAGACAATACACTTTACAACTTCTTGATGATACATGTTTTCTTGGTTGCAAGCCCCTTTAAACACCAATGGATCCTAAGATCAATCTCAGCAATAAATCAACACCCTTATCTGATATATCTCAATTCAGATGACTTGTTGGGAGACTACTATATTTGACAATCTCTAGGCCTGACATCACATATGCTATCCATAAACTAAGCCAATTTGTAGCCAACCCTACTCAGCTTTATCTTCAAGCAGTTCACCATTTACTTAGATATCTAAAATCACATCCAGGGTAAGGAATATTCTTCTCAGCTTCCTCTAACCTCCAACTTCGAGCCTTTTTTGATGCTGATTGGGGAGCATGCACTGTTACAAGGAGATCAACAATAGGCTTTTGCATATTCCTAGGCGATTCCCTAGTATCCTGGAAAGTTAAGAAACAGTCCACTGTATCTAGATCCTTAGTAGAGGCTGAGTATCCACCCTTGCAATCACTGCATATGAACTTGTCTGGTTAAAGCAAATCATGCTTGATCTTCACTTTTCTTTAGATTCTCCTGCAATCATATACTGTGACAATCAAGCTGCCAGACACATTGCATTCAACCTTACCTTTCACGAAAGAACTAAACATATTGAAATAGATTGCCACTTCATTCGTGACAAGATTACAAAGGGTTCCATCAAACTTATCCTTGTCAAATCTGAACACCAACTAGCAAACATGTTTACAAAGCCCCTAACTACACATATTCTCAATCCTCACATGTCCAAGCTGGCCGGCAAAGACATATTCCGCCCACCTTGAGGGGGAGTATTAGAGCTTAGTTAATTAGTTAGTTAGTTAGTTATAATCTGTTAACCAGTTAGAATATGTTAGTTAGGGTTTGTGGATTAGTTAACAATTAGCTCTCAACACATTTAATCCGCCTAGCTTGTATATGTATATATGTATGTATTCCGACATATTGCAATGCAATTCATTCATTTTTTCTCCCAAATAGTTCATGGTCTTCAGCTCATATTCTTCATGACTTTCTCCTTCAATAAATAAAAAATGCCAGTATAATAAAATACTAAGTAGCAATTGACTTATAATGTTATAAAAACATAATTTTATTAAAAATACTAACACAACTATATGTTAAAGGCATTTACTACTCTTTTTTTTTTAAAAAAAAACCACTCACAATTTTGTTGTGATGTGATGCAAAAAAATACCACAATAATAGATAAAGTAAATATATATCAATAACTGAAATTTTATAAATTTATATTTTATCATAATGTATTGATTAAATTGACTACTTGATATACTTTTGATGTATCAACTAAATTAATCATATTTTAAAGAAATATAAAAAATTTAAGTTTTTGCCCTAATTTTCCCTTATCACCTATACATTTTTTTTTCTTATATTTCTATCTCTAAATTTAATAACTTACCCCTTTTCAAGCTTATTTTGTAATATAACAATTTCGAGCATATATTTAAACAATTGAGAAAATATACTTTCAAAGAATAAAAAAAAGTTAATATTCTTAATCCAAAAATGTAATTATTTTTCTTGATTTTATTATTTCTTCAGTATCTCCTATTAGACATACCGTAAGACTCTATAAAAGTTGTGGTGAAATGATAGTATGCATTTTGTAATACTACGTACTACAATTATTATATCTGATTCCAATTTCCATGCATTGTTGGCATTATAAATATTTAAAGTGAAGACATGGCATGATTGAATTAAGTCCATGAAATGAAGTTAATATATAGCACTTCACCACCACAAAATACATTAATGGCTCCAAGTCAAGGATCTAACAAATTAAAATTCTCGTCAACAAATATAATTGAATCCATGTAGTATTAAAAGTTGACCAATGTAGGGGCGACTTGATTATTATTATTATTATTGTTTTTTTTTTAAATTTTTTGAATATAATGGTTACATAAAATGTTACACCAATAATATCAATCAGCATGCAGCAACTATTAAGGAATAATAATCAATTGATTAAGCATATATTACAAAAATAGAAATATGCTGCGATTGATCAAATAAAATAACTCTTGACTTTTGTGGCGGCGACCATTTTGCTATCTCAACTAATCCTCACCGGCTTGTTCTTTTCCTAATTCGTATCAGTCCCCCACATCATCCCCCCCATATTGAGCAAATCGATCTCATCTAATATCTATATAAAATAAAATGATGTTGAAACTTATTTTAAGTATATTTTTTCTCTAGTAATAATGGGGATAAGTTAGTTTTGTTCATTTTTATCATGTAAATATATTCTATATATAATATATATAAATCTATATAACATATTTCCATATATATGTAACTTTTTAAAGTAATTTTTGTAACTCCCTATATTAGTATATGATTTTGTAACTCCTTATTATATTGCTAATTTTATTTTTTTTATTTATGTCACCAAATATGTTTGTATATATAATATTCGACAAATATTTTTTTTAATATAATGTAAAAAGGTTATATTGGTTCATCCTTTGTAAATCCATATCTAATTTTGATAAATATTCAATGTATATATATATATATATTAATATACATAATTTTTATATTAATTTTTGTAATTCCTTATTTTAATATAATTTTTACACTCCTTACTATATTGTCTGATAGTTTCTTCTTATATTTGTTATTTATATTCTAAAATTTAATTTTTTCAATAAACACATATGCACATATGTATATACGTATGTGTGTATAACCAAACATATATAAATCTTTTGTCAATGCAATTTAATCGACATATCTTGCATAAGCTAAAAATCCTAACAATAATTTATATTAAAAATAATTTAAACATATAATATATTATTTAAAAATAAAACAATATTTGTCCTTTTCTCTTCAACTCCACAAAATCATTCACTTTGTGAATTAAACTTTATTTTTGTTGAAAGTGTATGTGTTTTATAATACTTATATTATTTTTATATTATTATTAATTTTTATATTTATGAACTAGGATAATTTAGGGGAAAAAAACAATCTTGATTTAATTTTTTTTTCTTATATGGTAGTGGCGTAAGCAAGTTAATGTATCTATTTTTGCCATGTCAATATATTTTTATATTTGATATTCTATCAACATTTATTTTAATATGAATATAAAAAGCTATATTAATTCATTTTTATAACTATATGTTTAATTTTAGTAAATATTGAATATATACATATGTACAAAAACATATATAATGTTTTATAATAAATTTGTTGCTCTCTTTATCAATATCTAATTTTTATAACTCTTTATTATATTGTCTAATAATTATATTTTTTAATATAATTATGGATGAATACATACACATGTGTATGTATATTTTGCCCTACATATATACAGTTGCATTTATCAATACAATTTAATTAATATGTCTTGCTCCATATATCTTGCGCATATACAACCTTTTTATATATAGAGCATTATAGTAATATAGAATTTATTATAATTTAATTCTACGTATTAAATTATGTTAATCCATAACTTATCTCTTATTCCATAATTTAATATATTAATTAAATTAAATCATAATTGAGAAAATTCCTAATTCTAAGCTAAAAATCTCTAAAATTATATGTACTAAAATAAACTAAATATATCATTCACTATTTAAAAATATAAAAGAATTTGTCTTCTTTTTTCTCCACCTTTATATGGTCATTCTCTTGATATATTAAAATCATTTTTTTCTTGAAGATGCATGCATATATAATTTTTATATATTTTTCTATTATTTTAACTTTTATGCTAATCAACCAAGATAATTAATAAAAAAAAAAACTTGAATTCCCACATTTATGGCAAGTTAAAATATTTTATCTTCTACCACCTAAATTCCTTTTTCAATGTTGAATCTATAATTTCTCCAAACCAAATCAATGTTAAAGTGATTTTCTTATTTTATCTTCTACTATCTTTTATAAATAGTTTGTTGATCGATAAAGTGATTTAATAATTAGCATTAATTTCTGTATAGGAATGGATTAATGCATGGGATTTAATATGATGATATATAAATTATATTCATTTAAAATATTATTATGTTTTGTTTATATCATCAATTATATTATATTCAACAAAATTTCTACTATTTTTTCAAAGTTGATATATTTTTAATATTTATAAGAAATATTATATCTAGACTATAGCTAAAATGTAATAAAATAGAACCTCAAATTTAAATTTTTTGCTCAGTACAACACATGAATTGACAACTAGTGCTTATGAAGAAAATGCATTATTTTCCTCTAAATCCTAAGTTTGAAAACAATGTATGTCTTCAACACATCATATAAGATGATATTATAACAAGAACTTTAGAGTAGACGTTTTATGTGTCATTTTTCAGATGAAAATGTGTGGAACCATTTCTATAATAAGTATCCTGAATTTGCATATGAGCCTCGGAATGTAAGGTTGGTATTGTATGTTGATGGACTTGCACCTTTTAGTATATAAACATCCCCTAGTTCATGTTAGCATATTATTATTACACTATAGAATTAGCCCTTGGACATATGCACAACAACGCCATATATGTTTCTAACTTGTATCATACCTTAACCAAAAAATTCAAAGGCTATGATAGATGTTTACCTGTAATCATTGATTAATCGATTGAAATTGCTTCATGAAGTGGGTGTCCCTACAGAATTGCATAATGAAGGCTACATTGTCATGGACCATAAATGATTGTCCAACATATGGATGTTGGCTCGTCGGTTGACTACATGTAAACTTACTTGTCCTTAGTGTACGAGATACGATAAAGCTTCATCCTTAAATATCGTGGTGAGAATTATTGGTTTAATTGTCGTAGACAGCTATAGGTTATGATTATCGATACAGGAGAAGTGCAAGTAGTTTTAAAAAGAGCTAGACCAATTATGATCCTCCTCCAAAATTGAGTGGAGAAGAAGTATGAGATATTGTACGTAATTCGCCAAAAGTTACTGCATAGGAAAATTTGACTAAAATAGTTGGCCAAAACGTTATGCCTAATTGTATTAAGTAGAGTATATTTTGAAATTACCATATTAGAAGAATAGCTTGGTTCGGCGCAATTAACATGTAATGCATATAAAGAACATATCTTTCTGCTTCCCATATAGCTATGGACATTAAGCGCAATAATATGGATAATGTGCATGCTCAAATTGATTTAAAAGAGTATTGATAGGCGATGTGAGCAGTTGGAAATTAAATGCACTAGTGTATGTACCAAATAGATAGTAACAAAACAAAAACATAATAAATTGATTCACAGATTATGAGAACTGGAATTAAGCAAATAGGAATTTAATAAAACAAACCAGGAAAAGTAATTAAATTAACACTTCAATTGAGTCGAGGTCTGCACAAACGCAGTTTCCTTAAGGTTTTATCTATCTTCCAATGGTGCACGAGGACTTCTAATGGACAACGTCCCAAGATACAACGACCCGGCCGGACAAAGGCTGCACTCCAATTGCCTGGACTTCGAATCTTAATTGACTAGAACCTCTACTTTTATGCTAGAATGAATGCCTGTGTATGCATATGTATGCTATATGCTTTTTCTGATGATTAATGCACGAATGCACCCCCGCTTTATTTACAGATGTTAAGTGCCTAATCGCTTGAGGCATGACCGTATACCATCAGACATGTCTTGGTTTGTAATTAAAGGTCATGACATTTAATTTTAGATTTTAAGGATATAGCAATAGACATTCAACCGAATGGTTGCAACTTTTGTGGACATGGTTGCAACTTCTGAACTTTTTGGACATGTCCACTAAGAGAGGTCAGTCTCAAAATCAAAATTAGAATTAATTATATAACATAATTAATAACGTTAAATAAATAAATAAAATAAAATAAAATAAAATATTTTATTTATTTTAAATAAATTTTCTCCAAAAGGATAATATCCGGACTGCAAGCACCCCACACCCACACTCGGCCCCAATTCGAGCCGAGCCAGTTGGTCAGTCGGGTAGGCGCGCCGCCTATGCGTGGTTCAGTGCAAGCAAGTCCAAACCCATACTCATGTAGGTTCTTTTTCCTCCAAAAGCTTAGGTACCCCCAAATGGGTCTAACCCCATAGGCCAATTTCAAGTTATTTAGCAAGCTCAATTCTAGCTTTAAATTTCAATGTGGAATGGATACTTTCAAGCCATCCATACACACTTGTCTTAGCTATTCCTTAACTTATCCTTTATTCTTTTAGCTCAATTTTCTCATTCACTTTTTCACTAATTTTAGCATATAACCACTTAACAAACATCTCCTTAATGAGATGAAATTGTTAGCTTAAAGTCATTAAATTTAACTTTATAAAACTCTCATTAAACTCTAACCAAAGTTGGTGGGTTATCTTTATAATGCCAAAATTCTCACAATCCCCTACATGAATGAGCAAATTTTCTAATAAGTATACTTATGTATGTAGTGAAATGACAGAGGTTCAACTCAAATGATACTACATCAGGAGAGGTAGCTTTTGCCTTTAAACCTTCTCTAGTGAGAATTGTCAAGTGCATTTGCCAATCAGTGAATATGGTGTCTTGAACTATTTGGCTTTTGTGTACACCAAGACAATAAAACTACACACAATACCATTTGATGGTCGATTTTATGTGGTTCATGTTGTGTTCATTTCGGCCCTAAATAATTCTTGGTATTCATGAGCACTACTTTGAGAATTCAACCTTTAAAATTCTCATAGGATCGGCCTAATCCTTACTCATATAGGTGATTTCTCATTAAGAGGTTCCTGCTGCACCCCCACTCAAAATATCGAGATATGAGAGCCATTAAAAGCAACGCTTAACCTAGAGCTTTTACAGGATGCACTGCCTCTTCATTAATGGAATGGGTTAGAGGGCTGAGGCCCTTCTCCCACAGTGTTTCCACGTCAAGTCACAGTTGCATAATTTGGTTTTCCCTTTGAACTTACTTCATGGGATCTCCAATCACATAGGTAAGGTTCCTATTATGGCGACTTAGTTAATGAAAGGCTTTAGCCCTATTTCCTCTTATGATTTCATTACTTGCTCTCTATTTACACCTTTGATTAGTGGATCCGCAAGGTTATCTTTTGACTTTATGTAGTCAATAGAGATAACTCTACTAGAGAGTAGTTGTCTAATGGTATTATGTCTCCTTCGTATGTGTGGAGACTTACCATTATACACACTATTTTGTGCCTTTCATGTGGCAGACTGGCTATCATAATAAATGCAAATTGTCGGCACAGGCTTTGGTCAGTTTGGAACATCTTCCAAAAAATTGGCGTAGCTATTCCATCATTGACTTTGCTATGTAGTTTAATTTTAGGATTTCCATGATATGACATCTCTACCTAGAGTGAATACATATCCACTTGAGGACTTGTACTCGTTTAAGTCGGATATTCAGTTGGCATCGATGTGTCCCTCAATTATAGTTGGATGTCTGTTATAATGCAACCCATACTTTGGGGTTTGTTTTAAGTATCTCAATACTCTGACAATGGCATTCCAATGCTCTTGTCCAGGGTTGCTTGTGTATCTACTTAGCTTACCAACTGTATATGCAATATTTGGCCTCATGCAGTTCATAATGTACATGAGGCTTCCAATGATGCGCGCATATTCCAATTGGCCCTTTCCTTCACCTTTGTTCTTGGTAAGCTGTTGATTTGCATCTATCGGCGTTTTCACCAGACAGCATGCAGGATTTGGAAATTGTTGTAACATATTCTCAATATAGTGTGACTATGCTAATGTTATCCCTTCCGATGTTCTTATAATTTTAATACCAAGTATGATGTTAGCAAAGCCTATATCTTTCATATCAAAATTATGACTTAGCAATATATTTATCTCTTTGATTATGTCACTGTTGCTTCCCATAATTAACATATCATCTATATATAAACATACAATGACACATTGAATTGGTGTACCTCTAATGTTCACAAATTTGTCACACTTGTTAAATTTGAAGCTATTGGTCGCCATTACTTGGTCAAATTTAAGATGCTATTGTTTAGGTGCCTATTTTAAATCATAAAACAATTTGATTAACTTACACACCTTCTTTTCTTATCCTGGAACCACAAACCCTTCAGGTTGTTCCATATAAATTTTCTCTTCAAGGTCACCATTTAAAAATGCCATTTTTACATCCATTTGATGTATCACAAGTTTATGAATGGTTGCAAAGGAAATCATTAATCGTATAGAAGTAATTCTAGTTACTAGCGAGTATGTATCAAAGTAGTCAAGACCTTCCTTCTTTCAGTAACCTTTGACTACTAGTCTCACTTTGTATTTATCTATTGTACCATCAATTTTTATTTTTCTCTTGAAAATCCATTTATACCCTAAAGGTTTATTTTCAGGAGGCAAGTCTACTAGTTCCTAAGTGTGATTATGCATGATGGACTCTATTTCACTATTCACCGCTTCTTTTCATAATGGAGCTTTTGGGGTAGTCATTGCTTCAATGAATGTCCTTGGTTCACTTTCCAATATGAAAGTTAAGAAGTTGGGCCCAAAGGATTTGGCCATTCTAGCTCTTTTGTTAAGTCTCGGCTTCAAGTCCTCTTTGTTTGAGTCTTAAATTTCTCGAGGTCTTTTAAATATCACTCGCCCTTCTTCCTTTTTCCAAGGAAATATTTTGTCAAAGAAGTTTGCATTCCCAACTCAATTATCCTATTAACGTGAATGTTATCAATATCAGATTTATGTATAAGGAACTGATAAGCAGCACTATGTTGAGCATAGCCAATAAAGATGCCATCAATAGTCTTTGGTCCTATTTTGATCATTTTAGGAGGTAGTACTCCTATTTTAGCCAGACACCCCCACACTCGAAGATATTGATAAGATAAGGGGTGTCCTTTCTATGCCTCATATGGTATTTTTTGTAATTTCTTGTGGGGTATCTTGTTAAGTAAATAATTTGCAGTCAACATTGTCTCTCTCCCCATATTCTGAGGTGCCCCTGCATTAATTAATAATGCGTTCATCATTTTTTTTAAAGTTTGATTTTTGCGCTCAACAATGGCATTTGATTGTGGTGTATAAGGTGCCATGGTTTCATAGATGATCCTATGTTTATCACAAAATTCTTCAAAGGGGTAAACATATTCACCACTTCTATCATTTCTAAGTATTTTAATTCTCCTTCCAAGTTGATTCTCAACCTCATTCTTGTAATGTTTAATTACTTCAATAGCTTTATCTTTACTTGAAAGTAAATAAACATGATAAAATCTTTTGCAATCATCTATAAAAGTTATAAAGTATTTTTTCCACCTCTTGATTGCACCATTTTTAAGTCACAAATGTTTGTGTGAATTAAATTTAGTGACTCAATACTTCTCTCTATTGCCTAAAATGGAGTTTTTGTCATTTTTATCTCAATGCAAACTTCACACTTAGTTTTTGTGTCAAGATTTAACTTAGGCAGAATTCCACTTTTAGCTAGTTTAGTCAAAGTACCAAAATTGACATGTCCTAGTCTATGATGCCATAAATCCAGGGACTCCAACAAGTAAGTCGAATTTACTTTATTTCCATTGATAACAACTTTTGGTACATTTTTGGGTATGATGATCATTACATTCATTTTAAAAAGACCATCACACAAATATCCCTTTATGACATACACACTATTTTTTGTAAGTACAAATTTGTAGGATTCAAAAACTGGTCTAAAGCTATTATTGCTAAGCATAGGATTTGGCACTAAATTTCTTCTAATATCAGGCACATAAAGCACATTGTTGAGAGTCAGCTCCTTTCTGGAAGTTATTTTCAACACCACATTTCCAATTCCATGCGCTTTAGAAGTTGATGAGTTTTCCATGAACAAATTCTTATCTTGAACCTTCTCATATGTTGTGAACATACTTTTGTCTAAACACACTTGTCGAGTGGCCCCAGTGTCCACCTACCATTATTTGGGATTTTCACTTAGGTTCACCTTAGAAACCACTATTGAAAGGTTCAAATCATTAACACCATCTGAGAGAATTTCTACTTCGGCCATGTTTGCATGAGCAGCTCTTTTTTGCTTTGAAAATCCATTTTTCTTTGGAATTCCTCTCTGTTAGCGGAGTTTGCAGTCCTTTGCCCTATGGCTTGGCTTGCCGCAAACATAGTAGCTTCTTTCAAACTTCTTTTTCTTTCTTTTGTCATGATGATTGTTAGAAGCATCCCTTTTTCACTTGTTAGATGGACCCTGATCCATAATGTTTGCTTTGCTT
>JACGDI010005578.1:171213-196698 GCA_014898725.1 Jacaranda copaia
AACCTTGCTAAGTTCAGTGTGGTAAGATAAAACATCATCTTTTGCTACCATCTCTTAAAGTCCTTCCCATTAAACTTTTCTAGCTTTTCCATTTTTCGGATTGCAATAGGAGCTGGAGGTATTGAACTAACTACGATTGTGGCAGGAGGAACAGTAGTTAGAGGAGGAGCAATATGAGGATTTTATGATCCATCACCAACATCACCAATGTTGGTCTCAGTAGGTACATTTGACATATTTGTTGCCATGATGAAATTCTACAAGAATAATTTAAGTAGCAATAAATAAAGAATCTATATGCCAAGAAATAGGAATCTCTATAACCAGATAGAATATAACAAATCGATAGGCAGAATAGTATTGGACAGATTACTAAATAGATAATTTTACTTGCAATTGAATTTAAACACAAAATTAATAATTGCAAACAAACTTTACTACAAACTTAGTAAATTATCTAGCAAATATCTTTCAGTAAGGACTTCATAAACTTAATAAATTTGAATAGAAACTTAAATGCAAAACTTTAACGAGGGCATCATATTTATCTAACAAGAATGTAGAGCTAATAACACAAAATATATAAACTACTATTGAACATTTGGACACATAACAAAAGAATAAAACCTTAAGATTGTTGGAAATTAAATGCAATAGTGTATGCACTAAATAGACAGTAACAAAACAAAAGCATAATAAATTGATTCACATATTATGAGAATTGGAATTCAACAAATAGGAATTTAATAAAATAAATCAGAAATAGTAATTAAATTAACACTTCAATTGAGTCGAGGTTTGCACAAATGCAGTTTTCTTAAGGTTTTATTCGCCTCCCAATGGTGCACAAGGACTTCTAATGGACAACTTCCCAAGATACAATGACCCGGCCAGATAAAGGCTGCACTCTAATTGTTGGACTCCAAACTTTAATAAACTAGAACCTCTATTTTTACGCTAGAATGAATTCTTGTGTATGTATATGTATGTTGTATTCTTTTTCTAATGATTAATGCACGAATGCACCTCCCTTTATTTACAGATGTTAACTGCCTAATAGTATGAGGCATGACCGTATACCATTAGACATATCTTAGTTTGTAATTAAAGGTCATGACCTTTAATTTTAGATTTTAAGGACATAGCAATAGACATTCAACTGAATGGTTGCAACTTTTCCGAACATGGCTGCAACGTTTGAATTTTCTAAACATGTCTATTAGGAGAGGCTAATCTCAAAGCCAAAATTAGAATTAATTATATAACATAATTAATAATGATAAATAAATAAAATAAAATAAAATATTTTATTTATTTTAAATAAATTTTCTCCAAAATGATAATATCCGGACTGCAAGCATCCCACACCCACACCCGGCCTCGATTTGAGACGAGCTAGTCGATCAAGTAGGCAAGCAGCACACGCACATATGGTTCAGTGCAAGCAAGTCCAAACCTATACTCATGTAGGCCCTTTTTCCTCCAAAAGCTTGGGTACCCCCACAGGGGTCCAACCCCTAAGGCCATTTCTAAGTTATTTAGCTAGTTTAATTCTAGTTTTTGATTCCAATGTGGGATGGATGCTTTCAAGCCATCCATACACACTTGTTTCCTTAACTTATCCTCCATTCTTTTAGCACAATTTTCTCATTCACTTTCTCACTAATTTTGGCATATAACCACTTAACAAACATCTCCTTAATGAGATGAAATTGTTAGTTTAAAGTAATTAAATTCGACTTTATAAGGACTTCGAATGTCTGATGGATATTCTTCAAATCTGGTATGACATGTTGACATTGTACGGAAAAAGGTTGTATGAATTGAAGAGCTATTTATCAAACAATTACTTCCAATTGCCTTAAAAAAATTACGGGTTCACAATTGAAAAACTTGTTGAGTTGAGCAAAATCTTCAAAGATTCATATTTCACATACTCATACATGATGACTTGGACGAAAATGGATAAAAATATTCTTACTATTCTATGTAGGTTTGAAAGAATTTTTCCTCCAAGATTCTTTGGGCCTGTTCTTCTATATTTTGCCATTTTCTAGAAATATTTTTGGGAGAATGGGCTTTTGGAACAAAATTTGGAGAATGCGTTGAGTGTTTCTTTTATTTTGGGGAACTATGAAAAATAATTTGAGAATGAGCTATTTATTTTTTTATATTTTGAGGAGAGACAAACTTTACTGTATATATCAAATTAGTTGCTTTTTTATTGGGTTTGTAGGATAAAAGTAATTTTGTTTTATATATTATATGTGTGTATATTTATAGTTGGATGATGTGCGTGTATGTATATATATTGTAATGATTGAAATATGAGTGTAATTAATTTAATAGGTTACTTATTTTGAAATTTATATTTTCATAAATTTAATATTAGTAAATGATGAATTATTTGAAATAAAATATATATTAATTATTCATGAAATCATAATTATATCTTAATTATAGAAAATCAACTTATGTCATAATTATATCATAATTTTTAATATTGACTTATAAAAAAAATTTAATTACTATACATTAATTATAAACTAATTATTATTTATTAATTAAAATATAATTATTTAACTATTTATTACTTATGACTTATGTATAAATAAA
Organism: Jacaranda copaia; assembly: GCA_014898725.1. Taxonomy (NCBI): domain Eukaryota; kingdom Viridiplantae; phylum Streptophyta; class Magnoliopsida; order Lamiales; family Bignoniaceae; genus Jacaranda; species Jacaranda copaia. The sequence continues at coordinate 173,830 of JACGDI010005578.1, forward strand.
ACTTAGTTATTTATTTAAATAAAATAACTTTTTAATAATTTATTTATAAAACTTAATAAAGATTCATCAAATTAAAAAAATAAATAATATTATATTACATGAAATTACATCATCTTAAATTATTTATTAAATAACTAAACATAATATTTAATTATATGTAAAATATGAACCATAATTAATATAGGCATAAAATTTATTTAAATAAATTAATTTAATATGTTATTTATTTACTTTAATTAATTTTTTAATTAATACATTATTTAGTAAATAAATTACTTAGTAATAATCAAATAATTTTACTTAAATTTAATTAATTCTCTCAACAATTACTTTATGCATATTAATATTAATTTATTAAACTTAATAGATTATTAAATAAATACCACCCTATAATCAAATATTTTATTTTAGTTTTAAATACTATGAAGATTAATATTTAATGAAAAATATTTTTAAACAAGATTAATTTATTTATTATATCAAATTAAAACATCTTAAGTTATTTATTAAATGAATAAATGTATTACTTCATTAATACATTAAATATTAAATATAACTAATACATTAATTAATAAGTAAATTTAATTAATTTAATATGTTATTCAATAAATGAATTATTTAGTAATAATATAAATAATATTTAATTAAATTTAATTTATTTTTTTTGATAATTAGTTTAATTAAATTTGTAAACATAAGTTTTAGAATTTTTTAACTAGTAAAATTTTAATATTTTCATATATGTAAATATATATATATATATAAATAAATGAGTGAAGTGAGAGTGATAAATGAACGAATGATGTGATAGACAGAATGAGAAAATAAGAGGATAAGTGTGGCTTTTAGGGGTAGGGTTTTTTGGATAAATTGGGAGGAATTTTTTGAGGATAAAATTTTATTGTTCTAGCAAAAAAAAATTGGGGAATGCACCTTCATTTTGAAATTTTTCTAGGGGTTGAAAAATATTTCTAGGAAACGTAGGAGAACAGAGCCTTTGATTCTATGGAGAATTTGCCAATTCATTTGATTGATAAGCGACACAATGGAGGACTAGTTCAACCTAGATGGATGTACTCATTTGAGATGTAAATAATATAAATACTTAATGCCAAACTCGAATTCATATTCTGAGATGCTTCGCTAAAGCCCTAGGGACATAAAAGTAAAAGAATTATAAAAAGACTAATATAATTAATTAAAAGAGCCTGCTAAGCCCATCTAACTAGACCCACTAAAGATGAGCCACAAGTCTAATTGTCTTAAGGTACCAACAACTTAACTAATATAAATACTAACTTCCACAATCAAAAAGATATTTAATTGCTTATTTTTTCAACTTAAGCACGTCTCTATGTAGGCACATTCCTACTTCTGAATCCTGCCATTCAACTATTTCCTAAAAGAACTTTGGATCTAATTTCATGTAACATCATGTGGCATTGTTTGTGGAAAACACTTTCCTGACACTATAAGAAAAGAAAGTATTCATAGTAGATGTTTTGCCATAGTCGGACACAACCATCGCAAAAGGTTGCATTTAGAGGCAGTAGACTTAACTGCCATGAAATTTAGAACATTTCGCGGTGGTTTTGGCCAACCACCGTGAAATGTAAAATATTTGGAAGCGGTTCAAGTGTAATCGTCACTAAGCATCCCACATTTCGCAATGGTTGCTAATTGTGGCATTTTATGGCCGTTTAAGACAAATCGTTGCAAAATAAAGCATTATGTGAATTTTTGTATAGTGTTGTCCCTTTACCTTATTGGCTTAGACTTTATTTGTTTTAAAGAGTTTTGGTACATAACATCTTTTCTATTTATATATATATATATCGTACCCATATAAATATAAAATGCTGAGAGTCCATGTGAAATAAGAATGCTAAGAATGTAAATGAGGTCTAGAGTTTGACACTTTACAATTCTAGTAGCACTTTATTGAGAATATGGAGATAACTGACCAAACGCATAGCTACTCTTGATAATTGAAGAAATGTCTTGTACACCCTAATCATTAGAGATACTGCCTATGCCACAATTTTGCCCCTAGAGGACCAACACTGCAGATCACTCAAGAGGTCCTATTCTCATTAGTTGAAGATGCCTTAGCATAACTTGTCACCTCATAAATATCTTAATATTGTAATAATCACTGCCCCCTAAGAGCAACCCAACCAGATTAAGAAACACCATTATCTCTTAAGCAAATCAAAGAGAGATTGGCTGAAGAACAAGGCACAACTCCTCCTCCACCAACAAGTGGACATGCAGTCCCCCATTCATACTAACTAGTCTTAATGACCGCCAATCATAGCTGGGACCGCCATTTGCTCTGGAATCCCCTGGCACACGATGGGCACATCTTTTTACCCATCGCCCTCCATAGGCATAACCCTCTTTTTGCCTAATCATTTTTCTGGAATCACTCTCTCATGGCAAAAAGGGTTAAAAATCTCCTAGAGTTTAATGGAAATCTTGTATCCTTAAGAGCACCTAAACAATTTCCTAGCCTACATGGAGTTTTACAACTTCAGTGAAGCTACATATTATAAAATGTTTTGTAGGACATTAACCAAACGTATCTTGGCATTGTTTAATTAGAGGCCCACTAGATTAATTACTGGATAGGAACAACTGGAGCAATATTTCCTCCACAACTTTTCCATCAACCACAAGTGCCCCAGAACGGTAGCTTACCTATTTACTATTAAATAGAAGGACAAAAAAGGTTTGAGAGAGTATACCAATCACTTCATAAGAACAATTCATGAAATTCCTTATCTCGACAAGAAGCTCATCTCTAGTGTTAACTAGTAGAACTTGAAGTACTGTAAATTCAAAGAGTCAATAGTGGGAAAGTTGTTTGCCATCCTTGGGGAACTCCTCATTTGAGTAGAAAAATATATCCAAATCAAGAAGAAGATAGCTCTAATAGACATCCACAAGTGAAAGGTGCAAGAGGTAGGAGCTAACATAGATAAGAAGCTAAATGACCACCAGAACAACCTTATAAGATTGTTCTCTAATTACACTTCCCTAAACTCCCTAAGTAAAGAATACTCATCTCTATCAAGCAACAATGGTTAGTCCAATGCCTCTTGATTATGGAAAATAATCCTAAAGAAAAAAGGTTATAAGTACTGTCATTTCATTATGATTGATGACATACAATTGAAGAGTGATGGCACTTCAAAGATGAAATCAAGAAGCTGATCTAATAGGGGCACTTGCAGGAGTTTGTGATCCACAGGTAGGACAATCCCAAGAAGAAGCCTCAACGCAAAGGCAATGTAGACCATTAGTGCTGGTGGGGCCATATGTAGAATCTCAAAAGAGATAATGTCAGCAAGAGATAGATAACTTGCCTAGTTCATGCATCATTTCTATGATCTTTAGAGAACCATGGAAGGCAACACCTTTAATGCACAAAAGGTCCTTGCAATGGTAGCAAGGTAAGCATAGGCCCACACTCTGGAGCCATACAAAATATACCCCTACTTCCCAATATTACCTTTAAAGAAAAGGGCATAAAAGAAAGAAGAGACAACCGCAATGGCGCACTCGTGATTTCAACTCCTCTGCCAACTTTAGGTGGAGAAAATCCTAGTGGACATTAAGAGTTTTGTAGATATTATCTTCCATGACGTGTTTTTCTATTTTGACATAAATAATGCACAGCTACAAAAGATCAATACCCCTTGATTGGATTCACTGAAGAAATTGGGGAAGCACATGAGAAAGTTTTCTCTCTCTTTTCCTGGGCACTTACCTTTGGAGAGTCACAAAGATGGTAAAATTCCAAGTAGTTAAAGCTCTTTTGGCATTCAACATCATCCTTGCGAGCCTTATCTTGAACCTCTTTAAATAGTCGTGTTACTTTAGGGATGTAATCGAGATGATCTTAACCGAGTTTGAGGGAAGATTTTGAGTTGAAGGTTGAAATATGTTTTTTAGGCATGCGCTCGAGCTTAACCTCAACTTAGTGGAACTCAAGCTTTTTTTAGCTCAGCTTGATTTAGCTTGAATTGTCAAGTGAGTTTATAAATAAATGCAAACTTGAAATAAAATAATAGTAATACAATATATATTTATTAATAAAATAAAAAATAATATTAATTATATATCAGCTTGCGAGCATGAGCTTAGATACAAATGACTTGAGATCTACTTGAAATAAAAATTGAGCTCAATTTAGCATGGTTGAAGCTCAAAATAGCTTAAGCTAGAGTTAAGCTCACAAGGTTTATGAGATAGTTCGACTCATTTGTCGTAGTCTACTTATTACATGAAAATAAAGTTCCCTACTTATATGGGAAAAGAGAAGTAGCCAACAGCAAACACATGGCCAAGAATGCAATATTAGCATTTTGAAAAAGTGAGTAATATGATATAATAATTCTATAGATAAAGATAAAAGCCTAGTCTTAAAAGTTAATGTTGTTGGGTTCCTTCTGTATGAGGCGAACAACTAAGAGAAGGAGGACGATAAATGCAAGCTTACAGCAGGAGGAACTCCTAAGAAAAAAGAAGTTAATACTTCTTAAGTTGAAAATATTTCTAATCTTAGGAACGTGTCCCTTGAAGTGTAGCAGAGTTGCTGTGAAAAAAGTTCATTTATTTCAATTTATTAAACTAAGTTTCTTTTCAAAAGTTTGGATCCAAGTTTTAGTAAAAGAAGATTACATTTCCCTTTTAATGATAAAGTCCATCTGAGCCTAGAAGATGATAAATTAATGTTACTTTTAAATTTAATAAACTGTTTTGATTTCCCAGTAGCGCGTACTGCAAACTAATTGTCAAAGGACAAACATCTATGCGATATGACCCCCAAAAGGGCTCACAAAAAGGCCAATTTTTTTATAAAGTCCCCAAGAGAACTTGTAGAAAAATAACTATGTTATAATGTCCTTTCCAAGGGATCTTGTAGAAAAATAACTCCGCTAAAAGATCCTAAAGAGGGCTCACAGTAAGATCTCTCTACTATAAGATCCCAAAAAGGGCTTAAAGAAAAACAACTATGCTATAAAACCCTTGAGGAAGCTTGTGACATCTTTACTGTAAGACCCTATAGGGCTTGTAGGAAAAAAACTTTGCTATAGGACCCCTAAGAGGGTGAAGGAAAACAATTGTGCAATAAGTCCCCAAAGGAGCTTGTGGAAAGACATCTCTACTATAAAACCCCTAAGGGGGCTTGTAGAAATGTATCTCTACTATAAAACCTTTAAGAAAGCTCACGAGAAAACATCTCCTATAAAAAATTTGAAAAGACTCATGTAAAACATATTTGCTATAAAACCCCAAAGGGGTATAGAAAAATATGTCCACCACAAGACCCAAGGGGATGTGGAAAGACATATTTGCTATAAGATTCTAAGGGGCTTGTAGAAAGACATCCCTCGATAAGACCTAAAGGCCATATGAAAAAAGACCATTGCCTTGTGAAACCCTGAGGATATGATAACATAGAAAAATATAAATGGCATAAAGGAATGATAAGTTAAAACTAGTTAACATAAAAATAAAAAATGCGATTCAAAAATGAAAGTTGCTCAAACATCCATAACAAAATACAAAGGCTAATAATGTCAAGGTATTCGAATGAAAAATGGTGTTTAGCCTACACTTAACCATCAAAAAGGAAAAATAATATGTAACTAAGAAAAAGAAAGAGAAAAAACACCATCCATAGAAATGACAAAGTCCTAACATGGCTTCTACTTGGCCCTTTGAGGAGCTATGATAGTTAAGTCCTCCATCATGGTCTTAGAATAGGTCTCCAAAGCACCATCAACCACCCTAGTCAGGAAGTTGATAGGAATAACAGGGTCCAACAATATAAGCCCTTCAGAAGATACTGCCCAATACTATTAAGCATGCAACGACATTTCTAGATAGTCTACTCATAAATCATGGTGGCCTTAATATCAATTGTTGCAAAAAACTCATCGAATTTCTTGAACTCTTTCACTGTCTTTTTCCACATAATAGATAATCCCCTATAGAGAAATCTAGGAACTTCTATAGTGTACTACTCTTTCAATTGATTATGGTTTTTCAACACCTCATTGAGATTCTCATTATTTTGATATCTCTCCTAAGTGAGTCCCTTAGTCTTTTCTTCGAGTTTAGCTATCTTAATTGTTGTCCTCTATTCTTGGCAGAACATATGCATCATCAAATTTAAAGCCCTTGTCAAAATAACAAACATAGAGAGAAATGATAGTCTAGGATTGCATATGAATGAAAAGGTAGAGCCAACTAAAAGAAAGAGCGAACACTTACCTATCCGATGTCTTGATGGCAAGCTCTACCAGTTGTGAAGAAGAGTAAATCTCCAACTTACCTTGATTGAATTCATTAACTCCACCCTAGAAAGTATCAATGTTGTAGAAGGTCTCTTAGGTATCCCAATGAGAGTCTATATTAGAACTTCTCAGCTTAAGAGAATAACCCCTTTCCTTTATTGGAATGGTGAGAGCAAAGGGAGCCCTTAACTAACTTCCAAGCATGCTTCCCAATTGGCCTCGAGATCATTAGCTTATATCACCATCTATGGATAACTAAGGAGCAGAAGAGGGAAACAAAGGTAAAGACTCCATAGGACGTCTCCATAGAGGACTTGGATGCCAAGCAATTGAGGACAAGCCTCCATGCCATAGGCTCAGAGGAGGCCTCTCGTGTGCACTTCCACTTTCCTCTCCTACTCAAATCCTTGCCAAATCTATCTTCAACTAAGTAAAATTAGCTCAATAAAAACATAGAACAAAGTCATGTTAAATAAGCATAAGTGTCATAGGAAAGTCATGAATGCAAAACTAAGTGCATATACAAAGAAAAAAAATTAAAAAATTAACCAAATGCTAGCATGAAACATATAAAAGACATCAAAGGGAAAAGCAAACAACCTAGTGTTAACAAAATACTCTCAACAATCATAATGAACCTTCTACAAATATACTATGGAGGATGAACTACTCAACACTTGGGGAAGCACCCTAATGCTCATCTCTCACAAAGAAAAAGCAATCTTCGAAGGCCTTTGAGAAAATAGCCCACTCAAGAACTTACAACCCGACTTAAGAAAGAAATGGAAAAAAGTCTCATTAGCTATCTTTATGGATATTAATAGAGTATGAAAGCTATTAATGAAGACTAGAAAACCCAACTCCATGAGGCAATGGTCGAACCCTATAAAGTATGCAAATGAGTTTGGGGCAAACTCACTCAACATAGCTCGTAACTTCCAACTACTTTTAAAAATAAAGGATTTGGAGGAATGAAAAACCTATTACTAAAATAATCACTAAAAACAGTGAAGTATTTGAAAAGAGGTGATTTAGGACAGTCATTTAGGGAAAGAAGCACAAACCCAAACTCATCATAGAGACTAACCCTACTTCTCAAAAGATCTAACTCTTTTAGAGGAACACTAGGTTGACTACTAATGCTAGTGAAATTCCTATCAAAGACAAGAGCATCCTCAAATTTCTCCTTGGAAGAGCTCTCATACCAAAATTAGATTCTATATCTAACTTTGAATCTGTTAAAAAAGAAAACTTAAATGAAGACTACCAAACACACTCATGATGCACACCCGCATAATGAGATAGGAAGAGAGGGCAAGAAACAATTGGTTCACTTTTTGTATATCAATTTAACCAATGCTTGATGCTATTTAATCAACATGTCAATAGAAGCCCGTTTGAATCCTGTAAGGGTATTACGAATCTTAACTAAACATTCATTGGAAAAACTAGAGAGAAGACCAATGCTAATGGCCATCTTTTATTCAAGAAGCTCTTCAAACTTCAACAGCAATTCCTTAGTAGAATAGGTAGGCATCTTGACAGTTGCTAAGGTATAAGACTACAACAACAAAAAATATTAGGAAAACAGTTATTTAAGTTAGCTTAAAAAATAAATACAACATATGTGCAACATGTAAATCATTAAGACAATCATAAGAATTGGATTTCAAGTGGAATCTAAGTCTAGGTGCCCTCCTATTTCATAAAGTAGGATAGGAATGAGATGTTATAAAGTAGAAAATAAACAACAAAGCTGGAATAGATACTACTTTCAACAATAAGATATTGAGTGACTCAGTTGTTCTCTTTGCTACCTTTTCAATAGAGGAAATAAGAAGTTTTGCAGAGGATAGTATAGGAAGTGGTGACTCTTTGATGAAGCCTTCGACTTCTTGGTCTACATCTCTACTCTAGGAAGCTTTTAATGACTTGTTAACACTTCCCATTTGAGTCTCTCCTAAAAATTGGCCTTTTTATTTCCTTGAAGATTATTCAAATGTGACACATAGAGTTAACCTTGTAAATGTTCTTGTTTTCTTTTGATTGTTCATTTTAGAGCTTTCTCCTACATGGACTACCATTGAAATTACTATTTGAAAAGCTGTCTTATTACTCTTTTTCTTTGACCTTATAACATAAGAGTAAATGAAGGAGACTGATTATAAATGGATTAAATATCACCAAGGCAAGGTGAAATACCTTAAAAAATAACAATAATAGATACCTGTTTCTTAAAGTAGAATTACCAAATGGGTTAAATCTTGACTCTCTTTTAAGCTCCAAGGTAAAATAGGCTTTGAATATAAAAATAGGTGGAGCTTGCTTACTTGTGGTATAGACCAACACGTAATCACAATTAGGTAGAGGAAAGACACTAAAGCTTATAGGTTTATAAAGCAAGGTCTAGTAAGGTACTACTTCACTGCCTTTTTCTTTTTATTCTATAACTATCTAAAGCTCTCTAAAACCATTCCTCCTTTAGCAAGAAATAGTTTATAGGACATATCTATAGTGTATACATGGAGTTTTATTACTAAGATCCCAAATTGCTTTGTGCAAAGATTGGAAGTGATTAATACATTTTTTCAAGGACTTGTGATGATTAAATTAGAATACCTCTGGGATGGCTACATTAGTTGCTTTTCTATTAATGTTTTTGAAAGTTGAAACACGCTAACACTTGGCTCACTACCTCAACCCAAATGTTTGCTAGATTAAAACTCGACCACTTTGAAAAATCAGTTGAAAATTAATAGCAAAATTGAACTTATGCAAGTGGAAAGTGTTGAAAGAACCCAAGGCTTTTTTCTTAAGGCCATAAAAATGTTGACCTAACACTTCTTAAGTTGCAACAACTTAATAAGATCATAGTTTGCCTTCATAACAAATTGCAAATACACACTAAAGTAGGTCGAACTATCTAACTCAATATGAGATCAACATGAAATCACCCTATTCGTCTCCATATTGGCAAATCAAAATCCATATGGGAGACCATCATTATAAAGAATGCCATTGGTCTTTCTCCAAAACAAAACTACTTCCTCAAATAACTTTTCATATTGAGAGAAACATAAAAGTCAAAAACATTCCTTTTGACACTGATAGAATCAAGCAAAAACGTGTTGCATATTCACCATAGCTAAGCCTCTTACTTTTGTCATAAAAATAGTAAAAAAATTACTAATTTTCCAAAAGCCATACTATAACCACATTTGGACCAACCACACAAAGTTATGTTGATGGGCTTGTTTTTCTTTTCACCATCTCCTTAATCCCCTTGTATTGAAAAGCCAGTAAGATAAAACCCAACACTTGTTTTACAAATTGAGCTAAAGAAAACACTACCTAGAAAAACCTCCACTATTTGTAAAATGTAGGGTATATTTCTAGACAATTGAAAAGATGAAAAATAGATATGTTTCTAAATCTACTTCCAAGACTTCTTTGCAAAATGACTAGTGACAGGATTAAACCTAACAATAGACTTACTTGTAACTAATAATGGCTAAAATCTGTAGCCTCCACTAAAAACGTCTTATCAACATCAAAATATAGGCTAGTAGGAGAAAATCTAGCAATGGCCTCAACATTCACAATGTCAAGGTTAGTAGTCTAACAACAAAGTGAAAGTTGTTGTCAGAAACATTCCTAAAATAGAGGGCCATCTGAAGTAGGCCTAAATCCAACTTATATATAGATCTATTTGTCCTAATTGCCTCTAAAATACTCACATTTCACCAAAAGTCTTTGTGCTTTGTAAAGTGACTCCACCTAACCCATTTTTCATAAACTGGCTTGACGAGATGAAAATTATTCACCATTCTCCAAAATAAGGTCCTCATAAGTCTCTTTTCCAACAAAAGGGCCAATGGTGAAGGTTTCATTTGTAGAAATCAAAAACATCTTGCTCATATGCAACCAGTTGATCAAGGATTCAGAGAAAATAAAAGTTGGGATTTTTTAAAGATTTTTGTATAAAGAAGTAAATAGATAATAGTGAAAAAATGGGGATAACTCAATTGGCACACCCTATTAATATAGTTGGTGAGCATGTGAAAGGAGACCTTTTAAAGGAAAAAAGAAAAGAATTAGTATTTTGAATTGCATTCACCCCATTTGGTAACTAAGTCTATTTGAATTGAACATTTGATCAACTTATGCTGGCATTGTTTGCACAACAATTACATTCTCTACATTCAAAAGGAGAAAAACTCAATAACTCAGTATTTATCTTAGTTCAAATTCATAAAACATTGAATGGTCAATCTACTTCAAAGGCCTATAATATGATAAAGGCTAATACCCACAAGACAAAAATTTTTGTAACTATTTGTAGACATATTAAAGTGCCACTTGAAAAATAATATACTAGGTATTTATTTAAAATTTTTATTTATATCTTATAATTTATTAAATTTAATTTCAAAATATAAATAGTTAGTTTTAATTAATACTCTAGTATTTATTTTGTGTGCAAATTAGATAGTAATAAGTGTCAAAATGAAGTGTCACAGTTAATCAAATCAAGTCTTGTAGTTCAGCAATCTCAAGCTAGCCAAGTTGCGATAAGTTGCTTATTTGAGTACGTGGAAAAATCAAGTCAAAGATATTGGATATTATCTCTTATATATATGCATCAAAGATATAACTATCAAAGAAGTTCAAGATATCTGAGAGTCTCTTACTAGATAACTTTTTAAAGGGGATGGAAAATCTCATTCAAGACACAATACAACACAAGTCATAAGCAAATCAGAGAGAGTTTGAAGGATTTCAACAATTCTCTCAACCAAATTAAAGGAGATCCATAGTGCTCACGGCGTTCATTGTGGAGCTCATTAAATCCTGTCATTAACTTCAGACTATAGTGCAAAGCCCTCAAATTAGCATTATTTTCAAAGTGAAATTCAAGAAGTTTCATAGTATTCAAGGCATTCATCGAGAGCTTATCAAATTTCAGCATTTAATTCGAAATTATGGTGCGAAGCCCTTAAATTGATATTATTTCACAAAATCAAGTTCAAGAAAATCCTTGGTGCTCAAGGCATTCATCGCAATGATCTTCCAATTATGATGTTCAATTCGAGATTATGGTGTGGAGCTCTTGAATTAATGACATAAAAGAAGAAAATCATCTTTGAAAGAGATCAAAGTGCTGAATTTCACCATCAAAATCCAAATCATCTTTTGAAGGGAAAAATTAAAAGATATAGATTAGGATTGTGTCCATACCATAAATTTCAATAGAATTTTCATGTGTGTGAATTGTTCTTGTCTTGCACTTTTAATTTTGCCAACATGAAATTTGTATTACAAATTTCTGGCATACCTAGTGGGATAGTCTCTACCTCTCATCTCTTTTCTTTATCAAACCAAAGTATCACTTGGATACCTATAAGACTGCAACACTAACAATTACTACTTCAAGTTCGTCAAGTGATAAAGCAAAAAGTGTTGGTGTTACCACAAGAAGTATGTCTAAGAAGTTGCAATCTTCGGAGGTAGCTCCTTCGGCTGAAGATATCGAAAAGGCACTACCACATTTTATAGTTATGCACGAAAATGGTGGAGACTCAAAGGAATAATCCACATCATCCACTCCTTACTCAGTATCAACTTCCCTACACATCATGCCAGTAATAGAGATAAATGCTACAACTTTAGAGTAAGTAATGGTAAATTTAACAAAGATTATTGAAAGACTCACAAAGCATGTTCAAGAGAAAAACTCCCAAATCTCCAAGTTAATGGACAGAGCGGAGAATGCTGATGCTAGTAGCATTGTTAGAAAAAAAGTTGAGGCTCATGACAAGACTGAGACTTCCACAAAGAGAAAATCAAATGACAACAAGAAATCTACCACTAAACGATTGGAAGTTTCTACTGATGGATTGATTCCTATTGATCAATTAAAGGAGTTTATCACAAGGACCATTGAAGACAAGCTTGATAGAAATTCCAAGTCATCTATGACTTACTCTAAGACTTATACTCAAAGGATTGGTGACCCAGATATGTCAATTGGTTACTAAACCCTAAAGTTTTGGCAATTCGATACTAAGAGCAATCCAAACAAGCATATGGATTATTTCATCAAGCTTTGTAATAATGTTGGGACATATAAAGATCATCTAGTAAAGTAGTTTGCTTGGTCATTAAAGAGCAATGTCTTTAATTAGCATATTGACTTGGAAACAAGCTCAATTGATAGTTGGGGGTAATTGGAGAAAGAATTTCTCACTTGCTTCTACATTAGTATGATTGACTTATCAATTCTCACCAATGAAAAGAAGAGACGGCCATTGACAACATCAATCATTCAAGAAATTTGAGTTTTAACTGTAAATTAATTGCTAGATGTTTCAACCATTGAGATATGTATCCAAGGAATTCATTAAAGTCTTTGCTACATAGTTCAAGAAATCAAACCAAATTTTTTTGAAAATTTTACAACTCATGTACATAATATTAAAATGAACAAAATGGCTCAAGCAGTGTTGATAATGATAAAGATGTTAAGGAAAATTAAACTTTATCTCAAAATTCCACTTGCTCAGTAGTAAGAGCACAAACTATCAATAATGCTACTAAATATGAGCATAAAATATTTAAAATTCTCAAATTAAAGTCTCCAAATCCTAAACTTAAGTCTTCAAAGCTCTAAGTTCAAGGCTCAAGTCTCCAAATCTATAAATCCAAGACTCAAATTTTCAAGTATTCAAATCTAAAACTTAAGTCTCCAAGTCTCCAAATGCATGACTCAAGTCTCAAAGTTTTCAAGCCAAAGATTTAGGTCTCCAAGTCTCCAAATCCAAGAATTAAGTATTCAAGTCTTCAAATCCAAGAGTTAAATCTCCAAGTCTATTACTTAAGTCTCCAAGTCTTTAAATCTACAACTCAAGTCTTCAAATCTTCATGTTCAAGACTTAAGTCTCCAAGTCTATAAATTCAAAATTCAAGTTTCCATGTCTTCAAATCCAAGACTCAAATCTTCAAGTCTCTTAATAAACAACTCAAGTCTTTAATCTTCAAGTCAAAGATCAACTCTTCAAGTCTTCAAGTTCGAGACTCAAGTCTCTATGTCTCAAAATCAAGACTCAAGTCTCGAAGTCTTCAAGTCCAAAGCTCAAGTCTCCAAATTCAAAACTTAAACTCCAAGTCTTCAAGTCCAAAACTCGAGTCTCTAAATTCTAAATACTCCTTGATAAAAGACTAAACTATCAATAAGGCTCCCAAATATGAGCATTAACTATCTATAATTCTCAAGTTAAAATAACCATATGTATTCCTTGATAAGAGCCTAAACTACTAATAATGCTCCTATATATGAGCATAAACTATTTAAAATTCTCAAGTTAAACTATCCCCATGTACTCCTTTATAAGAGCTTAAATTGCCAATAACGCTCTCAGATATGAGTATAAACTATTTAAAATTCTCAAATTAAAGTCTCTCTAATTACTCCTTAATAACAGCCTAAAATGTCTATAATGCTCCCAGTTACGAGTATAAACTATATAAAATTCTCACATCAAAGTTTCTCCATGTACTTTTTGATAAGAGTATAAACTATATGTAAGTCAAATTCAATTAAGCTCCTGAGCATGAGTATAAATTGTCAACCAAATTCAAGTGGACTCTTGGACCTGAGTATAAAATGTCTACTCAAGTTAAATATGCTCCTTGATGCATGAGCCTAAACTACACGCTATTCTTAACTCGCACGAGTATAAACTATTAGCGGTACCTATCAAAGGTGTTACATGTGGTTAAACCACTAATTAACCCTACTAAGGGTATTGGACAGGGTTAAAATATTAAATACCTCACCTAGTCTAGGCTAGCTAAGTAATGGATGCTCCTGACCCGAATGAGTATAAATTATGTATAACACTCCCTAAAAAATGTAAGTTTTTTGACTCTACGTAGACAACTTAGGTTTGTTTTTCACGTCCATTTATTTCACTAGTTTAACTCATTAGTATTTATAACTTAGAGATAGAATTCAATGACTTCTAGAGGTTGAAATGCCATCGTGAAGCTACTATATGACAATAGTGACATAAAAAATAGTTCATTATACTCGGTACGTAATAAAAGAGATATGGTGATGCTTCCACAAGGATTATGAGAAAACTTTGGCTTAACAAATCTCTTTTGAGATGATCTTGAAAGAGGCTATGCATATTTAGTTGAGCTTCTGAACCAAAAACAAAGATGGTCTGAAATAGATATGCAAAGCGTCTAATATGCTACAAATAAATACTTGCAGCTTCGCAATAGATAAGGTTGGTAGGTGTTAACATTGAGTAGTTCCTTGGCAAAAAATGGAATGCCTCCATCATAAAAATATCCATGTATTAACAATTCGTAAAGTCCATAAAGATTCCATAAAGAGATTGATAGTTCTTGATGCAATGCCCAACGTATTTGTGCAAGGACACCATAGATTGAGGAATGCTTGAAGAATGTCCTTGTTGCAGACGTATATGAAAACAAGGAGAAAAAGAAATGAAAAATCCTCAAATACTTTAAGCTTCACCTTTTTTGTGGATGATTGGCACATCCTTCACCAAGCCGTGAAGTGGGGGTTGTTGTAGATATATTAATTTTTTGCCCATTTCAAGAATGACACTTGGAAAATAATATACTAGTTATTAATTTAAAATTTCTATTTATATATTGGGATTTATTAAATTTAATTTCAAAATATAAATAGTTAATATCAATTAATACTCTAGTATTTATTTTGTACACAAATCAGATATCAACAAAGGTCAAAATAAAGTCCTATGGCCAATCAAATCAAATCTTGCAGTTCAATAATATTAAGTTAACCAAGTTGCAACAACTAGCATATTTGAGTATGTTGGCCAATCAAGTCAAAAATATTTGATATTGTCTCTTGATGTTTTTTTTAATATATGCATCAAAAAGATAACTATCAAAGAAATCCAAGTCATAACTATCAAAGAAATCTAAGCCATCTGATGGTCTCCTACTAGATACTTATATAATGGGATGATCAATGCTCATTCAGTACATATAATAGAATACAAGACATAAGCAAACAGGAGAGACTTTGAAGAAGTTCAACAATTTTCTCAACCAAATTTAAGGAGATCTACAATGTTAAAGGTGTTCATCACAAAGCTCATCAAATCCTCGCATTTGATTTGAGATTACAATACAAAGCCCACAAATTGACATTATTCTCTAAATCAAATTCAAGGAGATCTACAGTGTTCAAGGCATTCATCATAGAGGTAATTAAATTTTGGTATTTGATTCAAAATTATAGTGCAAAGCCTTTGAATTGGCTTTATTTTCCCAAATTAAGTTTAAGGAGATCTATGGTATTCAAAATGTTCATCGTGAAGATCATCAAATTAAGGTGTTCGATTTAAAATTACTATGCGAAGCTCTTGGATTAACAATATAAAAGAAGAAAATCAACTTTGGAGTAGATCGAAGTGCTAAATTTCACCATCAAAGTCCATATCATCTTTTGAAGGGAAGAATAAGAAAATATAGATTAGGGATTGTATCTACATCATAAATTTCAATAGAATTTTTATTTGTATGAATTGTTCTTGTCCTGTAATTTCAGATTTTTGCAGATGCAAAATTTACATTACACTATCCACTTTGAAAGTCTATGTAAAATTGAAGATGCCAAGCCTATGTTAATATACTATGAGTCTACTCGTATAAGCATTTTCAAGAGATTAGCTTAAGAATTTGTAGAAATCTTTACATAACTTGAAGATCTTACCTCATTGCAAACAAATAGAGACCTAGTAAGAGTTAACATATTATATTACCTTTGTTTTTAAACCAATGTAATTGTAGTAGAGCCAAGCATATTTATTTTTCAGCATGTTAATATATACAAATCAATTATTCTTTCCAAGCAAGCTTCTGTGACTAAATTATGTGGCACGTTGTGCAAATGGAATTTACACTTTCTTGCTTCCCAATTATCTATTCTCTACATTCAAGTTACATACAATGTTCAAAGAGTCGAACTGTTTGTGGAACCAAAAAACTTATAAATTTACGATTTACTGGTTCAATTATTGATCAGATCATAATTGAACCACAATTGAATCTTAAAGCCATAATTGCATAATATATATATTTATATTGTATATATTACTTAAAAATTTATAAAATACCAAAACATAAAATATAAAAAGCTTAAGTTATATTGTTCAACTTCATAAATCAGAACTCACAATTCATATTATAACACGATCATCACAATTAAATATCTCATGTAAAAAGTCCAACCACAATAATTATTTAATGAAATTGAAACCATTCCACATCATCTTCTCCATTCTCATCACGGTTTTCATAAACTTTGTTGCTATTTTCAGTACTAGTACCAACACCAATAGCAACATTATGTAAATTTGTTCCACCACCAATCATATTTTCAAATGATGTTAAATCTAAATTTTCTTCAAAACAGCCATGTTATAGTTGCTCTTCTTCATCAACTACAAAAAAATAGAAGGAAAAAGGAAATTGTAATGATTAACCCCACTAACTATAGTTAAGTTACTAAATTGACATTCAGATTGTAAAAATATAACATATATATTGTATAGCTTGTTTCAAACTTAACCTCTAGAAGACATCGCCGTTGTTTGTTGAGTCTTGCAGTTTCTAACTCCTCATAAAGTGCTTTCTCCAATTCTAAAGATATACACATGAAAAATACATTTGAGTGCATTTTAAAATGATAATAGTTACATAAATTCAAATAAGTAACTTACTTTTGCTTGAGCTTTATGTTGTAGTGAACATATACAAGATGATTCAATCTTTGATGTTCAAGCTGATTCCTTTTCTTGGAATGTATCCACTCTAAAAGGCTCCAATTTCATTCACAACTAGAAGAGCTACTTGTTTGTTCAAGAATCCTAATTGCCAACTTTTGCAAATTTGGTGCACTATGGCCAAATAATTTCCACCATTCATTTTGACAATCAAAGAAATAATAAAAAATATGTTGATAATCTTTTTAGTATAAATAAATAAATAAATATTAAATTATTTAATCAGATACGAATTAAAAAATAAAAACATACCATGTTAAGTAGTCTTGCATGATTTAATGGCAAGTTCTCATCCAAAGATCTCTAAGTAATCTTGAAACAACCTTATTTCCTCAATGTATTTTGTTTATTTTCCTATGCCTTTTGTCTCAATTATATCATACTCTCCATAATTTCAGGCTTTTGGAAAATGATGATTTATCATATTGAAAAGTAGGCTTTAACTAATGTGCAACAACATGGATACTCTTCTTCAAATGCTTATCCCATCTCAAATTCACAAAATCCAAGTATTCACCATACAACTCTTTTCTATTCCTAAAAACAGGTTTGATTCCTTTTCTAACATGAAGCATGCCCTCGTAAACATATCTTAGAGAAGGTTTTCTATCCCTATCAACAATACATAAAAGGCATGTCATAGACTCTACAATTTTCACAATAACATTACAATCATTTCAACATTGTCTATCTAAAATTACACCGACAACTTTCTTTATTCTTTTTTCCCTAAAATGCCTTGAACCGTTGAATTGTTTGCAAGTCACCAAAGCTTTTAAATTGTGCATGTGTTAACTTATATTTTGCGAAGTATGGAAAGTAGTTGCAAATTTTGTCCTAGGCACACAATCACTATCCAACCAGGCATTTTTCTCAACCAACTCAACAAAATAGTATGATTATACACAAATTTTAATATCTTTGATGCTTTCTTGGCAAGCTATGACACATATTCTCTTTCAGCTACATCTCTCATCAACAAGTTCAAATAATGCACTACACAAGAAAACCAATTTATGCTTGGATACTCATCATTAATCAATCTTCCTATAGCCACATAATTGGATATATTGTTAGTAACCATGTTAACAACATTTTTTAGACCAACCCATTTAATGACTTCTCAAAACAAGCTAATAACATTTGTGTATCCTTAACAACATCAAATATATCAACAAATTTCAAAAATATAGTTCCACATAGGAAGTAGTTATGAAAATTGATTATTGATCTATGTCTATCATCTAACCAACCATCAGCTATGATTGTGCAACTAGTTTTTTCCTAAACATTTCTATGATTATCAACAAAAAATTGAATCTTTTTCTTTCCATCTCTTAATGGGGGAATACAAAGATCATAGTAGAATGGAACCTTTAACCTTGGTCTAATTGCAATTGCTGCATTGAACATAACCTAAAAATAGTTGGAATTTGCAGCACTCGTTGGAATGCAAGTGTCATAAAAGAACTTAGTTATAGTCATGTGAGCTCTACGTATAGCTTCCTATGATGCTAATATACTTTTCAAGGTTGGTTGGGAGCCGAGAGTGCTTTCTAGAGCAAAAATTTAGGGAATTGTTGCGGCTCCTTTACCCTTTGATTTTTGCATAAGTGTAACTTCACTTTGAAGTGTTTTTCCTCCACCATCCTCTGTTTGATCAATGTCAACACATTCAAAGGGCACAACTCCTTTGTCTTCTGAATCATAAGAACCATATGAATTTTTAGTGTCAAACTTTTCTTGTACTTTTTTTCTTTTCTTTTTGATAGCACCTTCAAGTGATTCTTTTATTTAATAATAGCAATCCTTTAGTAAGCAATCCATAATAAGAGCAATTGAGACTTTTTGAACCATCACTTGCAACTCCTAGTGAAATATGGTTTCAAGCAATATCAACTTTTCTACAGACCAAAGAAGCTGAATTACTGGAAGCAGCAATAGAATCTTACCTTGAACTAGAATCTATGATCCTATTAAAAGTATAAAATAATATGCAATTAGATTCAAGTTCAAACACATAAAAAAGATCAATTCATATGGAATCCAGTAAGAAAATTAGTAAGAAAGCTAAATTCTAACTTCATTAACTAAGTTCAATTATTCAGCAAGCTCCAATTAAAGTACCAAATCAAGACCAAGTATTAATGCATGATGAAATTCATGACTAAAATATTTCAACAACACTTTATATTAATATGAACAGTTGCCAACAAGATAAATACAAGTATATTACAAAGAAAGCTTTCAAGGAAAAATGTCATTAAGTTAGAGAACATAATTCTTTGATTTTATTCAAGTTTTCTTGAATATCTCCCCTTTTAACACATCAATAGCGCTTTTGCCTCAAATAGTATCATAACACAGCAAATCTCAAAACAAAAAATATAGCCAAGGCACACTTGGATACTATAGCACTAATCTTTTTGACATATTATTGAATAGATAGCAAGCATACTTCAAGTGAATATGGATTCTTTTTTCCCCCCACCATAGTAGATATAACAGAAAAAATAACAACATAACTACTATCTATTAGTCACGAAATCAACATATGAAACTATAAATTGAAATGGGTTTCTTGGGTACCTTATGATGGTTCAGAGAGAAAGGTGCTTGATGGCTCGATGAACACTGAACAACTGCCAAATCAAAATGGGCTTTCTTTTCTCTTTGATTTCAATCAGAAATTGTGTATCATATACAATTCAAGGAGGATGGTAGTCGGTGGCTTGGTGAACACTAAGCAACTGCTAGCCTAAGGAGAGATTTGGGACTAGGGGAGATGGCCGACGTGCACTAGTGCAGTTAGATTGGGATATTAGGTAAACAACTATGGCCAATGGTTTCTAGTTTCTATCTTTAAGGCTCTAACCAAATTTAGAAATTAGAATATTTTTGGGGCTTTATTTTGTATATTTGATTGAGTATGTACCATAGGCTTTGAGGTTCGTACTTAAGCAGAAAAATCAAAGAAAATTTTAATTGTGTCAAAAATTAAAGGAAAAAAGAAAAATAAATGAACCATTTTAGTTTCATTAAACCGTGAGCAATTTAATAAGTAAAACAGTCTGACCATCGGCTTAGATGATTGTACAAAAAGATAATAGTTTTTTTTAATTTACTAATTTTTACTCAAAATCAATGTTGTTAATAGAGCAGTTGATAGTTCAATTGGTTCGTTCACTCGGTTTGGTTTGGTTTTCTAAATAACTATAACATGATTATGCAGAATTTGTTTGATTTTAAAAATCCACAGTCAATTAAACAAGGAACTTCAAAAGCGTTAGTTTGTTGCCCTTCAAGCTATCTTTTGAAAAGTTTCAAAGTCAAGGGCACTCAATATACAATATTTTAATCTTGCTACTATTGTATATGCACATGTACATAATGACATGCCTCAAGCACTCACCATATTTTAAATTTTAATTTTTAGAATAAACCTTCAAAAAAGTAGAATGTGTGGAAACTAATGTTTTCAAAAAAACGTAAGGAAACAAAAATATCCAAAAAAAAATATCACTTATATTGATATTCAATTCATCCTATTTCTACCTTACTATTATACTCAAAACATTGACATCGAGTTGGCCTTAGCATGGCTGGATAGTATACCAAGATAGTATGCATGGTGAAGGCATTTTTTTTGGCTAAGTGTTGGGAAAGACGAACTATGCCATTGGTGTAAGTTGGACTGTGATGCGCTCTGTGTGCAAAGGAGTCAACATAGTGCAGCAATAAGTTACATTATGGGCATCTAGATAGGGCACAATCAGGCAAATAGGTTCTAGGTGCTAAGCAAGTTGACATATTTAGAAATTGTGCAAAAATCTCATGGCAGTATCTTGGGTGCCATGGACCTTTGCACATGGATCTTTTTGACAGCATGTTTATTTTTTAGATAGTAGATAAGGAACTTGAAAATGCACGCTCAATTGACAAGCGCTAGACTTGGGCATACCAAACATTGCAAATATGATCCTTTAACCCAATCAAATGGATTCTAGGGTTTAAGCCTTACTAGTAGATTGAAGTGGATGATTACCTTTAACCCAGTCAAACAGTTGAGATAAGACCCAAAATTTCATAGGTTTATGGTTTTGAGCAGATAAAGCTAGATAAGGCCCTATGAAATTAGTAGAGTTGGCCCTAAACACATAAGGTTGTGGGTGAAGCTACTCAGCAAAGCGGTTGCCTAGTAGTCGAGTTCATGGGGCACTGTTGGGAGATGGATGCAAATACTATACAGTAAATAGCAAATTGGAACAAGTCAAATGCCTATAAATGATAAATAGATAGGTGTCATGTGTAACTTATGTTTATCCTAACAATTAAGGATGTTAACTATATTTTATACCTATAAATAACCCATGACCTCACAACTCAAAGCAATAAATAAGAGCACATAACTATTGTGTGCATGCCTTAGGTAAATTCTAGTATCATGTATTACTTTGTGAGAAAATAATATGAATGCAAGGTCAGTGTAATACTTTATTGCCTTTACCTTCATGCAAATGTGTGCATAAATTCTTGTGTGTGGCTTATATTCACTCAAACTCTTCCACAACTCAGATAAAACCAAGGACAAGGTAAGTGTTTGGCATTAGTTTGATTGGTTGAGTGCAACTAAGACCCATAATGGATAAAAATTTAGATGGAGTCGACCATACTCAATTTTCCCTATGTTATAAGTTATCATAGCCCAGTTGGATTCTAGAGATAGAAAATTTTGATGTTAATAGGTCAAATGTGGGAACCAATCCTTAATTTGGGTGCAATAGGTAGAGTGTTTTCTTGGACAACCACAGGAAGAGCAAATAATGCTTCTTTTTCTATAGATCCAAACGATACGATGAACGATATATAAATTGTAGAAAATGGTTTGTAGGTTACGAGATTCAATAGTGGTAAGGCTAGCTTCATTTGTAGAAGAAGCAAATGTTGTCACTGATGCTATTGAAACAAAATTTGATGCTGTAGATGCTGAACTAAACCTCATCAAAAAGGATTTGGCTGGTTCTAAAAGCAAGCTCTCATCATCTAAGGTAAAGGTGCCTGATCCTAAACTCCTTAGCAACAATTAGAGTGCCAAAGAACTTAGTATTTCTTAGGGGATATGGAGGCATACTTTAACGTTGTGAAGGTGCCCGATTCCAAAAAAGTTTCTACAATAAGCATGTTTCTCATTAGAGATGCCAAACTTTGGTGGCATACACATGTGTGGGGTGATCTCGATGCTATTATGACATAATTGACTCATTAAAAGCACTAAAAATGGAATTGAAAGTTGAATTCCTACCTTACAATACATCTTAGCTTGCAAAGAAATCCCTAAAGAACTTGAAGCACAAAGGGACATTGTGGAATTACATTAAAAAATTTAGTTCTTTGCTGCTTGAGGTGATGGATATGTTCGAGGAGGATAAGTTGTTCAAATTTATGGTAAGTTTGCAACTATAGGCATAAGTTGTCCTATAAAGATAAGGTGTGAAGGATATCTCGACTACCACTGCTACTAGTGATTGATTGTTGGACTACAGTATTATTAGTGCCTTGAACTCATCTAATCTCAAAAATGTGGGAGTTGAGAAGGATAAAGAGAAAGGTAAAAATTTATTTAGCTAGAAGGAGGAAAAACAGATAACAACAACCTCCAGCCCAAACTTGGTGAGTGACAAGTCTAAGAAAGGTTGTTACCTTTGCAG
>JACGDI010005578.1:199836-243361 GCA_014898725.1 Jacaranda copaia
TCAAAAGTAGATATTACGAATAGCCTTGAATGTTTGTTTATGCTTGTTGATTGATCAATTATCCGCTGTAAATTAAACACAACTTGAGCTATGGTATCTCTTGATATATTATAATTAGCCGTAAATTATCGTGCTATGCATGATATATTTTTAATTAAATTTAATAAAAATAACAAATTTATAACTAATTAAAATGTTGTCCTTGATCCAAAACAAATATGTATTTATATTATTATGTTTGTATATAAAAATATTTATTATAAGAAATCCTATTTGTGCTACAGACCATTGCAATTCATTTTCTTCACTATTCATTTTCTTCACTTCGAAAGAGAAAAATTCCAGGAAGTTCTTTTTCTTACAAGATTTGTCCAAGCAACTTTCCTATCCCAAGCTTCTATCAACTCTTTCAACGTCTTCAAACATGCCAGTACTCTTCTTGTATCATAGTCCAACTGTCTATTCAAACAAAATGATGTCCTACTTTTTTTTTTCTCGAAAGCATATTGATTACAACAATCCTAACCTATCGAACTCCCAAAATTAATTGACTAACATTCATTTCACTTTGAATTAAAATTGAGATTCAAGAATGGGGTAAACAACACATACGACTTTGCCTGTAAAAGAAAGGTGGATTCAAGAATGGGACAGACAACACAGACAACTTTGCCTGTAAAAAAAAAGTGGATTAGTTCATCTGTGGCTCCAAGAATCAAGGCATCTTCATTGACTATCTCTAACAAGCATAGCAAATACTAAGAATTGGCACTCTATGATTCGACATTGTTTTGAAAAACCTGATAGGAGTATTTGATGAAAACCATTGAACTTTCATGAGGGAATGAAGCTGTCATATGGGCATTGATTCTTGGATTCCTTGAATCTCTTTCTCTAGCCTATCACTATAACCATATCTCCTGAACGCGATACCCTATGTGTTTGTTTATGCTTAGAGTGCCCCAACCCAGTTGCTATTCAAGTAGGCGGAAAGCCGAAGGCCAATGACACTAACCAACCAACTCAATTGCCCGTAGATGTGAACATAATGTGTGAAATGTATTTAGATAAGTATGATAATAATTGATAAAGAATATAAATAGTAATTTAATTTTTTTTCAATCGATTAGATTTAGTTATGAGATTATGTGGGGTAAATTGCATTTTTGGTCTGGTAAGTTAGACCCATTTGGATTTTAGTCCCATTCTCTATAACTTTCGCACATTACATCCAATAAGTACTTTTTTGTTTTCAATTTGAGGACCAAAGAGGCTTTCCGTCCAATAATTAATAGAGCCAATCACGTGCTACTCATGTAACTATTAAATTGGCGCCTTTTTCAGTCCCATAAGTTTGTTTTTTCTTTTTTGGATTTTGGTTCCAACAAAGTGAAAAACCATCAATGGAAAAACCACCAATAGTTATAACAACATAGTTTGCCTTTTATGAAGTTTTAACAACTTTTTCTTCATCACATTCAATATCCTAAGCAACCCAAGTATCACTTTTCTTCCTCTTTCATACAGTTGATGGTCTTCCCAAGTAAAGAAACCATAACTAGTATTAATGGAAGCACAACCATGAACTCTCAATAAGGTTTCAAATGGAGGTGGTGTCTCTCAAAAACAAATGGTACTTTCACTTCCATCCATTTTTGTTTCCTCATCTACCAAAATCTATTGGAGCTCTTGTTGAGACCAAAAATCCAGATGAGCCTAACTTATGGAACCAAAAGTGCTCAACTTAACAGCCACATGAGCTACACCGTTAATTTTTGGATTGAAGCCCTTTTGAGTCCTCAAATTGAAAAAAGAAATGTACTTGTTGGATGCAATGTGAGAAACTAATAAAAAATAGGAACGAAATTCAAACAGGCCTAACTTATAGAATCAAAAATACAATTTACTCAATTGTGTGCAAGGAACTTAAATATAATTAAAATATTATGTCAAACGTGTATATAAGTGAAAAAAGTTGAGAAAAGAAAACATTTTCAAAAACAAAAAGGAAAATAAAGCAAAATTATAAAAATTAAATAAAGGAAAAAAAGAATGTCTTAATTTATTAGGAACATGCATTTATATGATTAAACTTATAAATAGAAAAATACAAATTACACTGTATGTATAGATGTATTTCAAATATTTCTGAGACTAAGTAAAATATATACCTATATTATTTATATTAAGAATAACCATTTATTTATTATTTTATAAATAGAATTATATGTTAGAGAATTTAGTAGATGATACGGCAAGTTGAGATCCCAAGACCAAAAGAGTAAGGAATAATTATAGGGACCTCCTCTAAACCTATTTACAAAAACTACCCCTAAAATTTGTAAAATTATAATTAATTACCTCTCCTAGAGTTTGTCTCCATCTAACAATTAGATTCAATCATTAATCAAATTGATGAATTTTGCTAATATCAGTGTTGATAATTTTTGAAAATTCAATTTTATTCTTCATTTGATTGAACCTGACTATTGACCGTGCATGTTGTTCTACCAAAATACCCTTGTGTATTTTATGCATGTGCAATGCATACGTTGATGTAGTTGTAATTAATGAATTCTTAAGGGGAGTTAGTGTAACAAATTGAATTAATGATTAATGTAGTGACTGGAACTATAATTCTTTCAAACTAATATTTAATTTAATTAATTATTCAAAATTAAAATTAATAAATTATAATTTACTTCTATCGTTTTAATATATATTTTGTAGTATTTGAATTTTTATTGTAAACTTTCAAGTTTACATATAAAACATAGTGTAATTTTAATAATTTTAAATTATTCATAATAAATTTATATATATTTGGAAATTAACAAATTTCATAAATATTAATTAATTCTATTTTTAAATAAAAATGTAAATGATTTAATAATGTTAAATTACTTAATCAATAACTCTTTTTTTCTTTTTTCCAAACTCTTTCTAACAAGGATAATTTTCTTTTTTATTTTTTTTCAATCCTTTTTATTCTTTCTTCTTCTTCTTTTTATCTTCTTCTCCATTAACGAACAACATTCACCGCCGCCGCCAACCCGCCTGCCTAAACCATTCTCCAGCACCATGAACTTCGTGACTATCATTCACAGTGAAATTGCGACTACCATGACAGTATGTGGCGTGACCACGGCGACCGTTTGGGGCTGCGAGGCTGGCCAAATCTAACCAGTTCGACGCCATAACCATGTCTGTCAAGCTCGGTAGCCATGACAAAGGCCTCCCAGACCTGGCCATGACTAGATCTGGGAAGCCTTTGGCAGCCATAATCGAGCATAGCAGCCAAACTTGGCTCGCAGGGCGATGTGGGGTGGGTTTTGGGGAGGGGGAAGGAGATTGAAGATTTATATATATAAAAATATATATTATGTATATATACAAATAATCATATAGAGGGATGTGTATATATATAAATATATAAATATATTTTATATTAATATATAGAGGGATGTTATTGTGTTTTAAAATTTGAATTTTTTTATTTTTTTTAAATTATTAGGGGCAAGGCAATTTAATCTTTTTGTTTTATACTTTAGGGTTTCTAGATATTGCTGACAATGGGGAGGTAATTATAATTTCACAAACTTTCAAGGAAAGATTTTGTAATTACCCCAATTTTTAGGGATGGCTATTATAATTATTCCCAAAAGTAAATATTAAGTATATAATATGGCCTAATTAAATAAATAATAACTAAAAATCAATTAAGCACATCAAAATGGGCTCTGGAGCCAAGTGAGTCAAAGCCCATCAAACATTTAAACACTATAAACATCAACTCTCAAAGTTGAAAAAGACATGAAAAATTCCTCATATAAAAATCTAGAGTTGAAACTATACTCGAATGCCTTCCAGAGCAAGAATTCATTGCTTTCTATACTCATTATCTCAAATAATTCTTCAGTGCAATTAATATCCTAAATTCGAGCTAAATTATTCTATTTATTGAAACACTAGCAAATCTACTTTTAAGTGAATTGAATTCATATAATTTCAATGTAAAATTAAATGAAAGAACTACACATCCAATGAATTCAATCCTTAGCAAACGAAAAGTTTTAGAAATGAAAATTATAAGCCAAAATTCTATCGCCTTCGCTTGACACTAAATTCTTATTCAAAAGCATGTAATTACATATGAATAAATTATTATCCAAATTTACAACATATAGACTCGATGTCTGGTTTCATCATTATTAATTAAGAAATCCCGATTTCACCAACAAATTAAATTCGATGACACATTTCTAATAATAAGAGAACATATATATACTCTGTGATTCTCAACTTAAAGCACCCGCAAACATGCAATAATTTTCTTGCTATATTATTCTTTAATATCACATCTCCTTTATACATGAATTTAATCATCACTAATGTACAAATTTGATATAAGAATTTAATCAGTTTCACTAATAAATTAGACAACCTTTTTTCATAAAAATGAGAACAAATGGAGCTGCAAATTAACATGTAATTATTTTTCTTGATTTTATTATTTTTTTAGTATCCTCTATTTCCTATCATAAGAAGAAGAAAAAAAAAAAACACCATCAAAAATTTAGCAACAAACTCAATGAAAACTTGTGGTAAAATGATAGTATGCATACTGTACTTACATCTAAAAAGAACAGTTTGAAATTTTTGGATAAATAATTGCTTCACTATATCTGTAACTATTTGGCAATAGAATACAATAGTTTAATTACTTGCAGTCATTTTTTCTTTATAAAATACTATAGTTTAATTGATATTTTTTATAGTGAAGATATAAATAAATAAATAATTAACTTTAATTAAAACATAATTTAAAAAATTTAAAAAAACATAAATCAAAATGCAATCTGTATATATTTATCTCAGAAGGAAGAAAAAGATTTTGCAAATGGATCCAATCGTACCTTTTACTAGAGATAAATAAATAAAGATCTATTTCAATCGAGAAAAGTAATTACGAAAATTTTAAAAATTTTAAATAGAATAAATAACAATTATTGTGAAATTGAAAAACGTGAAAGCTCAAGAAAATGCTTAGAAAGAAGAAAGATTTTACCATCCAATAATTTCAACTTATTTACATCCAACCTGCACACCACTAATTTGTATTATCTCCTACCTTCACAACTTTTATAGGCATTTATCATGAATATTTTAGTTTAAAAACATTTGAGCTGTTCTTTTCCATATAGCTCAAACCATGCTTTAATGCTTTGGAAACGCCACATTTATCCAAGCTACTAAATACACAATTCATGTTATTAATGCACTTTTGACTTTTTTCCCAGGCTCAAGCCATTTTGTGAAATTGTCCAGCTCGAATTTTTGCCTTGCGTCATTTGACCTCTCGACGCTTATAACTTAGAAGCATAAAGCTTTTTGAGATGTGAGAGTGATATTACTTCTACTTATTTATTATTGAGGAATCAAATGAAATGTTTTGACTTGAAGCTTTTGTTGTCATCTAAATTGCCACATGAGATTTTAGATAGTTGCAAAGAATTTTATTACAATACACAAGTAGTTTATCAATTGGGCATTAGTATCGCATTTAAGTTGGTGTTATGGCCTTATGTATAGGGCGCTAGATATTGCCATTTTGTTTGGATGCTACATTCATCTATTGAAGTTGGTGCTATAGCCTTATTGATGGGGTTTATGGCCGTTTAGGTATGGCACTCCGAATTTAAGTTGGCATTTTAGCTTTAATGATGGGGGAGTTATGACAATTAGTCATAATGATCAGGTGTTATGTCAATTTAGGTCGGGTGCTAAGGCCACATTGAAGTTGGCATTTTAACCTTATTGATAATGCGCTAAGACCATATTTAAGTTAGCATTGTAGCCTTATTGATACGGTATTATGGCCATTTAGGTAGGGTGCTATGGCTACCTCAACAATATAGAATTTTCTATTACCTTTAGCACTTAAGTAGGTGATACCTTCAATGATGTATGCTGCTCAAAGCTCTATCTAGGCTTAAGAATATTATACCACTAGACTAGTTTTGCTCCAGCTATATAAGCTAATGCGGTAAGCATGAGGTGAAGCTAACCTAATAAGCTAGAGGCAAAGATAACCTGGTAAGCTAGCCAACTCTAAAGGAAAAGCTAGTTTGCTTTAGAGGCAGAGTTGAGCGCCAGATGTGCTATCCCACTTTCCTCTGTAATCCCCTAATTTTTGGGAATTAATATATCCCCGCATAATCCCTTAATTTAAAGTGGTAAAGATAAAATAGAAGAAAAGGGATATAATTGCCAATTTGTAGCCAGAATCTAAGATATGCATATCTCTAAGAACAATATCACATAAAAGTAAGGTAAATTTTATTTCTTTAAGACAAGCATACACAAAAGCAATTCAATAATTCACTTTATTTTCACCAAAAACTGAGAACTGACTTAAGCATCAAAGGACTTTCACCATAAACACTTTTGGCATCATTAACCAACTCTGTTTTGCAGGATCATCTAGTGTGCACAAGAGTTTGTATAGTGTTGGCTCATTGTGCAGGTACATATTTACATCAATTGACACCATTTGTGGAATATTATTGGAGTTTAAGGCATGAGGGAAAACATGGAAAATTGAGCTATGCAACATGAATTGAAGGATAATGCTCAATTTGTTCCCAAGTACAAGATTCTCGTATGAATGAACAACAGGGTCGCAATTTTAATCTGGCTTAGCTTAACATGGAACTATTTATGAATTCAGTACCCATTACTATTGATGTTGTGTTGGCCAAGCACGAGCTAATTCCTCAGGCAAGGCAAGTTCTTAGGAGAATGCCTTAATCCTTGCAAGCTGCAAAACAAGCATACCCAAATTCGATTTCAAGAGTTCACCCAACATCGCTTAATCCTTGGAGACTAAGAGATTTGGAACATAAGGTTCTCCTTTTACCCAACTAGTTAACTAGATGGTTGGACAATGGGATTTTCCTTTAGGAATGGCTGGGATCATGCATGAAATGGAGAATGTGCGTAGGGCCTGCCTTTATTGGAAGGCACACCATCAAATGGAAATGGGTTGCTTTTAATGATGAGATCATGGCTAAGCTAATTTTATTGAAATTTTATGCTATGAAATACTAGATTCCTCTAGATTATCAGATCCCTCTAAACATCTCTGCAAATTCGAACATTCCGCATTGTTATATCAGTATACAGAGGGTCTCAAGTGTAGAGTGTTTGTCAAAACTTTTGCAACTATGACCCAAAAGTGGATTAGTCAATGGCCACCTGGTTACATCCAATTGCTTGACCAAATTAGTCAAATGTTTCTCCATCAATTTGCTAGTAGCAAGCGATGTTAAAAGACATCGCTTAGCCTATTTAACATACATCAAAAGGAAGCAGAATTTTTGCATAGCTATATTAAGAGATTCATTGTTGAGGCCCTAGAAGTACCAACTACCTCGCAAGAGATATTGACTAATGCCTTCGCTAAGGGATTAAGGAAGGGACCATTCTTTGACAGTCTAGTTAAGAAACCTATCTTGGATTTTGATGACTTATTGGTGAGAGTAGAAAAATACATCAATTTGGAAGAGGCAAACATGGACAAAGATTTAGTAGAAAAGCACAAAGATCGCAAGGATGATCAGTCAGCGACTAAGAAACCTTAAGTGAAGGAGAAATATAAGGAAAAAGAAAAAGTTGTTCTTTTCTCCCGAGCTAGAAAAAGTTTTTTTCCTTGACACTTATGCTTTTTTAATTTATGTCTTTTGTTTCTTAGACTCGTTATCTTTTGAATAATTGATTCCATTTTGTGATCAATAAAGTTGTTACTTTCAATAATTTACGTTTTTAAGAATAATGGATATCTAGCACATATGTACGAAAGACAAGGTTATGAAGGTAATGATTCGAATTAAAAAGAAGCTTGTTGAGATTTAGTATGATCTTGAAACGCCTTTAGATGAGCTTTTAAAATTAAGGTCAGGATTAACCTTGATAAAGTTGATGTTGAAGATGTAGCATTGCATATAGCCTTTGAAATTAAGGTCAGGATTGACCTTGATGAAGCTGTTGTTAAAGATGCAAGATTGCATCTATTCATTAAACTTAAGGTCAGATTGACCCTGATAAAATTGCTATTGAAGATGCAAGATTGCATCTAGCCTTTGAAATTAAGGTTAGAATTAACCTTGATGAAATTGTTGTTGAAGATACAGGATTGCATGTAGTCATTAAACTTAAGGTCAGGATTGACTTTGATAAAATTGCTAATTTAAGATACAAGATTGCATCTAGTCATTAAAGTTAAGGTCAGGATATACCTTGATGAAATTACTATTAATTAACCATCTAAGAGAAATGCTAGTAACTGTTGCAAGAGAGAGAAAAGGTAAATTTTGAAAAGTGAGTTAAATGGCAGCATAAAAGAGATCGATAACCATACATGTGTTTTGATGGAAAAAGTAAACAATAATTGGTAAATTAAATGCTAATTGCCTTTAATTTCCCAATGAAATGGGGGAATAGTGATACCACCAAACTAGTTCTACTTCTGTTACAAAAGCTAACCTAGTAAGCTAAAGGTGAAGCTAACTTGGTAAGCTGGAGGCTAAGGTAACCTTGTAAGCTAGAGGCTAAGGCAACCCAGTAAGGCCTGCTCTAAAGGCAAAGTTGGTTTACATTAGAGATAAACCTAAGCACTAGATATGTTATCCCACATCCCCCGTAATCCCCTAATTTTTGGAAATTACTATATCCCCACATAATCCCCTAATTTTCAAGAATTTAAAATGGTAAAGATAAAATAGAAAAACAGGGATATAATTGAATTGTGGATTTGTAGTCGAAATCTGAGATATACTTATCTCTAAGAACAATATCACATAAAAGTAAGGTAAATTTAATTTTCTTAAGACAAGCACAAACAAAACTAATTCAATAATTCATTCTATTTTCACTAGAAACTGATAACCGACTTAAGCATTGGAGGGTTTTTGCTGAATCTCTTTCTAACACCCCTAACCGACTCTATTTTGTAGGATTATCCAGTGCACACGAGAATTTGTCCAGTGTCAACTCATTCTGCAAGTAAAATATTTACATCAAAATAAGTCATCTTTCTTCCCTTATTCGCTACTTTAAGGTCTTCATTCTTTCGTTCCCATTTCCAACCCAAATCTTCTTCTTCATTTTCCTTGCCTCCTCTAAATTGATGTATATTTCAACTCTCGATAATAAAATATTGAAAATGGGGCTATGTCTTTTTAGCAAGAGGTTTGAAAAATTCTCCATCTTAAAAACTTTGATTAAAACTACTCACCATGACGTCTTGCAAGGCGATGGCTACTTTCAATGCTGGTTAGAGATATTCTATGGTAGTACTTGCTACTCATGAATTGATGCACATAAAGGATGTTAATTATTTAAAAGAATTAATCGATTTTGCATGCAATTGATTGGACCAACAATAAGCTACCTTATTATCTGAATATTTGTGAAATGGAGCTAAATGCTCGAACTTTAGCCAAATTGCTCAAACGAATCAATGGCTTAAATATACTCAAGTATAGTCTTTAGATTCGCAAGAAGCCCATTGGCTAGGATCTTAGTCCCCATTTCCATTCTAGAGGAGGGGATTTTTCAATCTTTTCACAAACCTCAATTAGCTAAGCTTGCACTTCTCTAGCGACATTTTAGTCATGAGATAATGCATGAGAATTGACATGGTTCCTATTGAGGCATGCACATACCTTACTATCAGCAAAGTCTTGATAGTTGCAACCACCATTTGAGTGAGATGATTGCCTATAGTGACTATCTAGCTAGAGCTCAACATTAATTATTAGAGGACTCTTATAATTAATTCCTCCTAATTAAATTCTTGTCTGAGCAATTATTCATTTTCCTGTTGACCACTTCTCATTTAATTTCACATCTCAATCAAAATCTTGCCATAGACCGCGCCAATGTTGCAAAATTGAAAAACATGAAAAATGTAAAAACTCAAGAAAATGCATACAAAGAAAAAATATTTTACTATCCAATAATTTCAACTTATTCATATCAAAGTTGTACACCACTAATTTATATTATCACCTAACTTCAAAACCTTTATAGGCATTTATCATGAATATTTTAGTTTAAAGATGTTTGAGCCCATATTCCCCATGTAACTCCAACTATGCTTTAATGCTTTGAAAACACCACATTTATCCACGCTATTTAATACATAATTCA
Source organism: Jacaranda copaia (assembly GCA_014898725.1). Taxonomy (NCBI): domain Eukaryota; kingdom Viridiplantae; phylum Streptophyta; class Magnoliopsida; order Lamiales; family Bignoniaceae; genus Jacaranda; species Jacaranda copaia. Next base: position 210,049 of record JACGDI010005578.1, read on the forward strand.
TGCTATTAGTACCTTTTTGACTTCTTTCCTAAGCTCGACCCATTTTTTGGAATTGGCAAACTTAGTTTTTTATCTTACATCAACAATAATCAATGATAAAATTTTAATTTAATTAAAAATTTTAAAATTCTAAAAAATTCAACTTTAACTGAAATTGTATAATTTTGTGGTTGAACACCAATATACTATATATATAATTAATATCATAGATTAGCCAACATGTGCTAATTAAAATTGTGTGATATCATCTATGCAATTAATGGTGCCAATATCATATATGTATATTATATATATATATATATATTTGATAGATTTCCTCTCAAAAGGTTTATCTCCTGTCTTTGACCAAAGAAGATGGTTAACCAAAAAGATGGGTATGAATTGGAAAGAAGATATATAGGTCAAATATTGCAACAAAGGAACAAACATTAAACTAGCTAAGAGGGTCCTCAGCTAAGAACCTCCAATACTTATGTGGGTCAAATCCTGCAACCACAAAACAAACGTTAGGCTAGCTGAGAGGGTCCTCAGTTAAGATCCTCCAATGCTTAAGTCAATATATACTCAACTAGAAAACAATTTGGCAGAACTTTAATCAGTTGAGATGTCTATTGGAGACCTATAAATAGTCCCTTTGATTGCTCATTTACCACTTTTATTGCACTATTAAAAGGTCGAGATCTATACACTTTAGTCGACTATCAGGCATTTGGTGTAGGTTTCAGTACGTCTTGTGTTTCACTACTTTGCAAGTGCCCTTTTACCTCTTTTAGTTTCATTACTCCAAATTCATTTTTGTGTATTTGTTGCAAAAGACGATTCAGGTTATTAAGGGGAATAGAGGTGAGTCAACTGACTCAGAGATGACTTAGTCTATCAATGTTTTAATAAGTGAAAATAGTAGTTCATCATCTGACACATCAAGTAATGGGTTGAGTGATGCTAGTGACTCTAGGGTTGGGAGTAGGCAAAAAGTGAGGGAAGTTAGGCCTTCTAGCCTTATAGATAGTGAGGCAGGGCCTTCTGGCCTTGTGGTCAATAAGACTGGCTTTCTAAACCTGTTGTCAATAAAGTTGGCCTTCTAGTGAAGTTCTCGACCACCTAATTCTAGGTAGATTATTAACTACAATCTATTATAGCAAGATAGTGTTAGAGATCATTTCAAATGACTTAAGGTTGATTAGGCAAAGGTATCATATCCCTAATGAGTTCCAGTTGATTTGACCTTTAGTAAGGCATTAGATGAATAACCCTTTTAAATGGTGTATTAATGTGTTTGAGGACTCATTGAAATACAGTCTTAGGTTCTCGATGCACAATCTATAGTTAACCTGCTGTCGGGTCTATATGTTTATATAACCAACTTTTTCCAAACTTCTTTTCAATACTATATAGCTTCATAGTATTGATGATGATACATAATCAGCTCCTATCTTTCATAAATTTTATCGATCTTTTCCATCTCCTAACATCTTAGAAGTTAAAGAATACTAAGGAGTCAAGATTTTATTATTTGACTACTCGACCTCATCGAAAAAATTTTGTTGACCCCTCTTCTCCTCATAGTCAAGCATAGGAAAAGAGGTATTTCTTTGTGTATGATTCTAGTGGGGGCAGATTTAATATCCCAAGGGAATGGTTGCGGGGATAGGTTGAGATGTTTGGAAATCATAATCCGACCTAGCACAATACATTCCTTTAGGATCTAATCAACTTTGGAGAGATGGAGGCAGTTGGATTCATTAAAAAGAGAAATTTGGTGTTGGTGAGTTTGTTGATCTCCCCCTTAAGATTGGTACTAAGTGCATGACTAGGTAGGGTTAATTTCATTATGTTATTTCTTTTGTTTTCACATCGTTTCTAATTGATATTATATGTGTTTGCTTTTTCTTCAGTCAGATTTATTGATCATAGATAGGGTGTGCTAATTGGCTATGATATGTTAGCAAAAGGCCTTAGAGTGATGGAAGAAAATGGTGGCACATTAACAGGTTGTTTTTGCTGTTGTATAATCTGGACAAAGGCCCCTAGCAACTTCATCGACTGCGGTGTAAAGTGCGATCAAGCCAACTAGTCCAATATCTCAACCAAAGAGAAAAGCCACCAGTAGAGATGGGCAAGGTTAGCTGTAGCCACAAAGAAGACTATGGTTGAGAAGGGGAAAAGAAAAGCGGTCTACCCTAATGAGGAGGTATATCTGCTACTACTGAAGAAGTAATTATTTGAACTTTCAAAGTTCTCTAAGCCACGATTTGGGCTTGGGTTGGGGTGTCGAACATTGCATCCATGATAGGTACAGGGCCTCAAGTTTTAACCCATTAAAGGTGTTGATGACTGGCCTTTTTGTTCAAGACCAAAAAGAGATATTTGAGTAGAGCCAAGTCAAAGCCTTGAAAGCATTTGCCTATCACACAAACATGGTAATTGTTAAATTTTCTGGTTGAATAACATTTTTATTGATGGTTATGTATTCATAACATATTTATGGTTGTTTGAGATTTGCACCAGCGATTTGAGTTATCCTGAGCGTATGGTGTGAGATAAGAGAAAAATACGAGCAATTAGAGAATGAACAATCTAAAATGTCCAAGACTAAGCTCAAATCCCTAAAGTCAAGGGTTCTAGAGCTAGAGAAACAGATATAAGAGAAATATTATGAGCTTTTGAGTGCTGTAGAGAAGAGTAACCACCTAGAAAATCTATTGAAGAAGATAAGGTTTGAGGAATAAAAGGTATCTCTCTCTAGTCAAGTTCAAGGATGCGATAGCTATCTTCATGATGCTTGAGCTGAGTTATTCAAAACCTTTTCGACATCTAAAAAGAAGTTGTACAAATAATGCATGCTAATTTCTGATTCATCAATAGGAATGTGACCTTTAGCATGGATAATGCTAAAAAAGCATTTGAGAACGCGGTGAACTAGTTGGAGTTCCAAGGTTATGAAATCTAGGAAGAAGACAAGGCTTAGCTGAGTGCACTGAAGAACAAACAGCTAGAGGACTATTCTGAGGAAGTTCCTAGTGAGGCAGTAAATGCTCATGTTCATCCAAAGGTTGTCAAGGTGAGGAAAGAGTTTGAGTTTTCAAGTAATTTCGCCCTCGACATCAAGAGCAAATGATGGATATCGCTACATATTTCCCTGCAGCTAAGCATCTATTTTTGGGCAATAGGGTTGACCCATCACACCCAATTGGTGTGCTTTCTTCTAGTTTGAAGTAGGAGGTTGAGGGTCCTCAATTAGTTATGGAGCTCAACACCACTAGGAAGAATGAGATTAACAAGGCCATGGATGAGGTCACGGCTAAAGCTGTTGCCTAAAGTGGTAGAGGAAAAGTGGAAGGGTTTAGTTGAAAAATATCTATCTTGCTAGTCAATGTAATTTTGGAGAATGTTATGCTTGCAATGTAATGCCCTGATAGGTGCTTAAACAATTTGCATTTTACTTGTATTAATGCTAGATGCTTTTATGATTTTTAATTTCAATTTATGTTTCTTGTCAATTTCCTATCTTTACATTAATTTTGATCATTTGCATATTATGTTGTCGCAATGCATTTGTGATTAGATTGATGACCTATTGAAGTCAATGTTATCTCTTGTTAAGTGGTTAGAAACCAACTTAATTACCAACACTAAGGGTGACATGAGCTTTTCACTTTTTATTGATTGGTTTAAAATCAACCTAATTACGCAACTAGGAGGTCGACGTATGTTTATGTTTTCATTTGATTGGTATGAAACCAACTAAATTATGCCATTATGAAGTCAATGTATGCTTATGTTTTCATTTAATTTACTTGAAACCAATTGAATTATGCTACTATGAGGTCAATGCATGCTTACATTTACATTTAAGTGTTTGAAACCAATTGAATTATGTGACTATGAGATCAACATATGCTTACATTTTCATTTGATTGGTTTGAAACCAATTGAATTATGCGACTACAAGGTCAATGTATGCTTACATTTTCATTTGATTAGTTCAAAACCAATTCTAATTTTTTGCGTTGAGGAGATTGATTCTCATGCTTCGTGAGGTCAACTTATCGTTGCTAGATGATTTGATGAGAAATCAAATTCTCTTTGCAAAAGAAAATTACAATTGTGTATTTTTCAAAGATATCACGTGACTTTGGGATAGTTGAATATGATTATAGGATCTCAAATTACACATAGAATTTCTTCTAATTCCTATCATTCCATGGTCAAGGTAATTCATTCCCGTCCATATCCGCTATCTTGTAAGAGTAGTTTTTAGTCACCTTGAGTACTGAGTACGAACCCTCCCATTTGGAGTCAAGCTTTCCAATGGGCCTTAATACTTCCACTTTTTTAGGGACAAGGTCACCAACCTCGAAGCTTCTCAATTTGATTCTCTTGTCATAATATCTAGCTATTATCAACCTATACCTTTGCATCTTTGTGTATGCCTGTTGTCATAGCTTATCTATGGTTTCAAGGTTAAGTAGTCTCTTCACTTCATTCCCGATTAGATTGTAATGGATTACTCGAGTAATATATTGTATCAATTTTGCTAGAATCACCACTTCTAAACCATAGACCAAACTATAGAAGTTGTGACTTGTTGCAATTCTTGGAGTCGTTCTATATGCCTACAACACTCTTGGGAGGTCATCTACCTAATTATCTTTACATCGTTCAAATCTAGTTTTGATACAATCTAGGATGGTTCGATTGGTGACTTCTGTCTGCCCATTTGCTTGCGGGTTGCCAATTGACATAAAGTGGTCGTATTCTAAGAATTTCGTACCAACCTCTCATGCTTTTGCTTTAGAACTAGGTTTCATTCCAATTTCTACATTTTTGGTAAATCAAAATATCAAATGATGCTTTTCCAAAAAAAACTTCTTCTTGTTGCATTAGTTATCTTCGAAACTACCTCTGCTTCAACCCACTTGGTAAAGAATTCAACCGCCACTATCAAATTCTTTCTCTAACTAGGGGCCTTAAAAAATGAGCCTATTATATCTATTCCCCACTAATCAAATGGCTATGTAATTTTGACTAGGACTGAAGCTGGCTGATGACATATATTAGCGTACATCTAGTAGGATGGACACTTTCTAGCAAAATCGACCACATCTTAGAAAAAGGTCAACCAAAAAAAACCATGCCTAATGCCCTTGTGGGCTAATGCTAATCCCTTAGAGTGGTTTTCACAAATGTATGTATAAATCTCTTCCAGGACCTCTTGGGCTTGTTCTGGCGTAAAGCATCATAACAAAAGCCCAACAGAGACCTCTTGTATAATTGACCAAACTCATTAAGGGTGAATTTGGCTGCCCATTCCCTTAATCTTTGAGTTTCTGTCTTATCTTTTGGTACCCTACCTTCCGTTAGATAAGCTTTAATTTTATCTCACCAATTATGAGGCGATCGCGCAATATCCTATACCTGTTCCTAGTTGGAACTTTTCATGGTGGGTTTGTCCATGATCAAAATATGATAATTCTTTCCGTAGTACCTCTAGTGGAGCTAGCAATTTTAGATAGTGCATCTACTCTCTTGTTTTCCAATTTGGAGACCTGATTGAGTGTAAATTTCCAAAACTATTGTTCCAACCTCTTGACCTCTATAAAGTATCTATTCATAAACATTTCTTTTACCTCAAAATTGCCTTCGAATTGTTTAGCAACCAATTGTGAGTCTATGATAGGTACTAAATACTCGACTTCCCTATCAATAACCATTCTTATACCTACAATAAGAGCTTTATATTCTGCTTCATTTTTAGTGTCTGGGTAATCAAGTTTGATGGTGAAGTTTTATTCTTCTGCTTGGGGGAGCGTAAAGAAATTTATGCTCCACATCCTAAGGATGTTGCTAAGTCATCGACATGTAAAGACCAGACATGAGGCTACTGCTCAACCACTGTGGGGAGGTCGATGCACTCTACTATAAAATCAGCTAATACGTGCACTTTAATAGTTGTTTGGGGATGGAACATGACATCAAACTCGATGGCCCCTTTGGTTAGTTTGGCAGATATGTTTGGTTTGGGCAAAACTTACTTTAATGGCTAGTTTGCTAGAACAGCAATAGATTGTGACTGGAAGTAATGTCTCAACTTTCTTATCGTTGTAATCAAGGCAACGGCAAACTTTTCAATCTGTAGGTGATTCTGTTTAGAATATTCCAAGGCTTTGTTGATGTAATATATTGGTTGATAAGTGTCATATCGTGTGGATACTAGAACTAAACTAGCAGTTGTCATCAACACTACTAAATATAGGAAAAAGATCTCCCCAACTGTAAGCTTAGCAAGTAATGGTAAAGTAGATAGATATTACTTTAAGTCAACCAAGGCCTAGTCATATTCTTTTGTCTATTGAAACTTTCTAGCGTTCTTGAGAATTTAGAAAAATAGCAAATTTTTATTTGCCAGTCAGGCAAAGAATCGACCCAAAGCTATAATCTTTCTAACTAGTCTTTGGATATCCCAAATCATCTTAGGTGGAGAGATATCCTAGATTGCCTAAATCTTTTGTGGGTTCGCTTCAATATCCCTTTGGCTAACAATGTAACCCAAGAATTTCCTATCTTTTACCTTGAATGTGCATTTGTTGGAGTTAAATTTCATTCCAAAAGCTCTCAATATTGAGAATGTATGGTCAAGGTTGGCTAAATGGTTAACCTCCTTCTCTATCTTGACAATCATGTCATCAACATAAATCTCCATAGTTCAACCAATCTTATTTTTAAACATAAAATTCACCAGTCTTTGGTAAGTTGCTCTAGTGTTTTTGAGGCCAAAAAGCATAACCAAAAATAATATCAACTATTTGGGAACACAAAAATAGGTTTTGTCTTTGTCCTCGAGAGCCATGAAAATTTGATAATACCCTTGGAAGGCATCCATCATACTTAAAAGGTCGCAACCTACCATTAAATCAACTAATAAATCTATTTGAGGCAACAAGTAAAGGTCTTTTGGGCATGCTTTATTTAAATCAGTGAAATCATTACATATTCTCCATTTGCCCTCATTTAAAATTTTAAAGATAAGAACTACATTACATAACCAACTATAATATTAAATTTCTATAATGTAGCCTGCCTCTATAAGCTTGTTGACCTCTTCCTCAATGATATGGCATCTTTCAGTGTTGAATGTCTTGGTCTTTTACTTAACTAGTTTGAAAGATGGGTCTATATTAATATGTGGATAATGACCTAAGGGTCAATCCTTTGGAGGTCAGCTGCATTCCAAGCGAAAACATCACTACTCTTTCTAAGAAAGTCTACCAGCATACATTCCATGTTGCCACCCAAGTTAGTCCCAATCCTCAGGGTCTTATTGGAATTTTTGATCTCTAGTTTTATGATTTTGAATTCCTCAATTGGCTCTACCCTAATCTATTCTCTCTTTCTTTTCTTGCTTGTCTATCCTTTCTTAGGTTCTATTATTGGGATGTCCCCCGAGGGTTTCAATTTGGGTTGAGTTTTTTGCTTGCTGGCTTCAACTAAGATAGTGTAGGATTACCAAACTTCCTTCATGTTTCTAAGGTAGTTTAGTCGATCTAGCCTACTTCTTATTTGGCTTTCTCATCAACAAACTTTTTCAGATGACCTTATCAAATGAGCCATTCGATTTCATCGTGGTGTTTGAAATAGTCCCTCATTTTATAGCCCTTCTACTTATAGAAGTGACAATACTTCTTAGAGTTCTTCATGGCCATTATCTCATTGAGATTTCTTGGTTTCTTGAAGACGTTGTCATGTTGGATAGCAAATAGGACATCCTTTTTGGGAGTGTTCAGTGCAGTGTAATTACGAAATCTCTTGATAGAAAACTAGTGACCATCTTTCTAATGTTTGTCATCATTGTCCTTTATTTTCTTTTTATCATTCTCCATGCTTTCATATTTTATCATGTTCATGTCTTCTTAGGTCATGTACCTCCCCACGAGGTCGAGTAATTTCTCCTTCATATATAGTCTCTCTCTGGCTAAGGCATTGGCACATTCCTTATGCCTGAGTTTGAGGAATAATACGTCAATCAAAAAATTAATCTTAGGATTATCAATCTTCAGCACCTTAGTATTAAACCTAGCAAAGAAATTCTAAAGAGATTCTGCATCTTTCTACTTCATTATATGAAGATGAGCTTTAGGGGAGCTTTGCTTTCTTGCTACTAATGAGTTAATGGAGAAAATTATCACAAAGTTGGTCCTAGGAAAAGATGGATGCAAGTTTCAACTTAACAAACCATTCGAGTGCTATTCCCTGAAGTGTGGTGACTGGCATCTTGGCATAAATGTGGTCGTTGTGCCCGTGGAGTTGCATCATATACTAAAACTGTAGTAAGTGCTTATTAGGGTCAATAGATCTATCGTACCTAGGTAGGCTGATCAAAATCTTCGCATCTATTGCTATGCACTCATCAATTATCTTGTGAATGAATAAGGACTCTCTTTCTTGGTAGAGCTGGAGGGCACCATTAGGTTGTAGATTTCTTTCAATATTTCATCTAAAAATTTCTTCCAGGCATATATCTAATTGTTAAACTTGATGTGAGACCTCCTCCCATTCCTCTTGATCTATTCAGGACAATTCATTGCTTGGTTGATGTCTTAAGTGCTCGACCCTATCATGCTACTAAGCTCAATTGGGTCAAGAGACATGATCGACCAAATTTTCTATCTCTTCATAGGGTTGATAAGGGCGTCTTCTCTTAGATATCGCCCTAGACTAACATCATATCTACTAGTATGGCGATAAGCATTATTCCTTGGTGTGTCCTCTTATGGGGCCCCTTTTCCTGGTGGGAAAGACATATGGTTGCACTAGCGGCCATGACAAATTGATTATTATGTCTTTGCAAGGCAATCGATAGTTGTGCTGAGAGTTGTGCTAATATCTAATCACTTATTATTTGCATAAGTTGTGGGATTGTCAAACTAACTACTTGCTATGGCTGAGAGCTCGGTCCCACCGTGTCTTGCACTTGCTATAGTTGTGGTAGTGGAGGAGGTATAGTGGTGATCTTCAGTAACTTTACCTCTCAGATGTGGTGCACCTAGTATTCACCATTTTCTCGGTCGCTAATCCAGGTTTCCTACAATTGGTGCCAAATGATGAAGTTCCTCTCTGAAAGTTTATCTCTAGTCTTCAGCCAAAGGAGATGGTCGACTAGAAAGATAGGTGAATAAGGAAGAAGATATAAGGGTCAAATCCTGCAACCAAGGAATAAACGTTAAGCTAGCTGAAAGGTTCCTCAACTAATATCCTCCAATGCTTAAGTCAGTATATACTCAACTAGAAAGCAATTTGGCAGAGTGACAACTTAAGAAGAGGGGAAAAGTATACCTTTGTCTCTGAGAAGAATGTATTTATAGTGCTTGGTGACGGATGGAAAAGAAGGGTCACTCCTCACTGCAAAATAGGTCAACCTAGTTTGCCATTATGCTTATGACCGGCCAGCAACATGGGGTGCCCTTACCACGATTAATGCAGAGATAATGGACTGATAAGGCCATGAAAAGCTAGCAAGATGGTTTGGTCCTAATAGCGATATTAGATACCATACCATCTTTTATTGAGCCAATTCTAATGGGCTCATCCAACATACCTATATCAATATTATTCTAAGAAAACCTAATAATAAGCATGTGTCTTTACTATTATTGCGTCTTAATAGTACTGCAATTACCATATATGATTCCATGCATGATTGACATTATAAATATTTAAAACGCTGCTAACAGAAACATGGCTTGTAATGAAAACATGGCATAAAAGGAAGTCCATGAAGTTATTATATAGCACTTCACCACCACAAAATGCAATGGCTCGAAGTCAATGATTGTTCCTAACAAATTAAATTTCTTGTCAACATGCAAGCCTAATTGAAATCTAGTATTGAAAGTTTACCACCGTGGTGACTTCTTCATTATTTTTTCAACTTTTGGAATAGAATGGTTACATAAATTATTATATCAATAATATTGAATAGCAGCAATTTAAGATTTGACTCCTCTTAAATACATTCTCTCTCCTATTACATTCAATACACAATTAAGGTCTGTTTTTTTTTTATGATGAAGTGGATTGTTAGTCCGCATCCCACTTCATCATGTGCATATACTGCAATGCACCGGCTCGGTGCTTGAATTTCAGCCCGACACTGTGGGTACCAAGTGGCGGATGACACTTCAGGCCCAACGTGTCCAATTTTTTCATCCCAATTGTGGACCCATTCAGCATGACAAATGCAATGACCCTTTAGCCATTACTATTTACAAATTCAATTACTATTATATCCCCAACTAAATTCCAATAACTCGACTAGTATTTATTTGAGCAATTCTATGAATTGAATCGGTTCTTTGTTTCTTTTATATATATATATATATATATATATATAGTAATTCTTTGAATTTGTTTTTCTTTGCTTTAGAATAATATTTTAAAACATTGAATTTAAATAATTAGATTGGAGGATATGTTGTAAATAAAATTTATGTTTGGTATTCTTTTTGAGAAAAATAAATTTCATTATAAAAATACTTTTGTATAAATTTAGTTTGAATAATAGTTATCATATAAAATTTTATTATTAAAAATATATTTTTGTAACAATATATTAATTAAAAATATATATTTCTTTTTAAAACAATCAAAAGATAAATATATATATATATATAAACATATATAATTATAATTGAGGTAATGGTATTGATTAAAAAAAAAAAATTACCCTAAATTATTTGAATTTTCAAGATTTTGTTTTTATGTGTAAGAATATTGTGTTGGAATGGATGAAAATTAATTTCTTTATGTTAAATAAAAATAAATAAATATTTTAATTGAGGGTACTTTAGTCTTTTAAATTTTATCCTACTATTATTATTTATCAAAGTAAACATTCAATACAATTATCCATTTTATAATTCATATTATCCCACAAAATAAATATAATTAAAAAATACAAAATTATCCTAATCCTATTTTTCTTCCATATTTTTATCCCATCACTCAACATCTCATATCACTAAGTAAGCGGGATCTTAATGATTGCCATATCTAAAAAAAAAAATTAATCTAACAATAAATATGATTTTTTATTAACTACAATCTCAATTCAAATAAAAAAAAATAAGAATTTTTAACTAAGAAAACTCAATATTTGTTCCAAATCTCGACTTAATTGGTTGTTCAGATGGCCACGTCTTATTATTACTTGATCATGCAAAAGGACGTAGAAACAATAGATTATCAGACCAAGAAGAATATATGATGCAATAGGTTGGCCTCTCATATCCTAAAATATCTAAATAAAAATATTCTACATTTTATTCAATTTTAAAATATCCAAAAGAATGAAACTCTAATCCTATCCTATTCTATCTAACCCAAGACCCATTGAATCTAATTTATTGGACTTATGTTTTTAATATATATACTAATTTTCTTAACATATACCAAAAATATTATTTGGCATATGATAACAAAAAAATAAAAAAAATCTATAATTAATTTAATTTAATCACTAAATTTAAATTAGTTATTTTTAAACTTTTTGCTAATTAAATTAACTATTTTATTAATATAATAGTTAAACTTTATTAATATAATTAACATATAAAATTTTTGCTAATTAAGTTAATATAATTAAAAAAATAGTTAATAGTTAATAAAAGCATACAATTAATAAAAATAGTTTAAAAGCAAAATTTTTTTCTATATTTAATTTTATAAAAAAAGTTAATTTATATATTAATAAACTTTATTCATTAGCAACATTAATTTTATAATTGTTTTTATAAAAAATATTTATTCTACTATTTTAATATTATTAATTTTATTCAAATATTGCCATTGCTATTCCAACTTAAAAAAAATTGCTATCCCAATATATTAACTTTAGTAATTTTATTAATTTAGTTTAATTTTTAATGCAGAAAATTATTTAGTTGTTACTATTCATTCACATATTTGTAATTTTTATATATAAAAATTAAAAAGTTTATCATTAATCTACATTTGATTTTGGTATAAATAATTTCTAGTTTCATAAATTAAATTTAAGTATAAAATAATTAATATTTTTTTAATATGGGTACACGGGTAATTTATAGGTATGGACCCTACCCATATCCATTACATTATATTTAATAAATACAGATATAGGTATAAATATGAATAGAATATTTTAAATCTGAATAGGATAACACTATATTCATTTACTGGCCTGCAATAAGGAGAAGGGCTATCTAAAGAATTTCATATAATTACCCCCCAAGAGAATTTACTGTTGAATTTTGTCTTTTAATTGAACTCAAAAAAATAACTCTAGAAACTAATAATCTAAGGGGGAAAAATTGATTTCAACAAAAAAAAAAAAAAAAAAAAAAAAAAAAAACAAAAACAAAAAAATAATGGATTATCAAACCTTATGCTGAATATAAGCCGAAAATAATTTAATTCATTCCATGAGACTTATAATTGCTAATACGAACATTATTTTAAAAATACATGTTAAAAATATGTATTTTTATAATTAAATATTTTTAAAAATATTTAATTAAATATATTGATGAAGTGAAATATTAATTAAACCAAATTTTTTAATATTAAAAAAAATAGATAATCAAACCAAAAAATAAAAATACGCAAAAGGGAAAGGATGGGCGATACCGTAAGAAAAAAGCCATCACCTAAGCTAAAGATTTCATTTATTTGATGGGGTTTACAAAAATAGAAATATGCAGAGATTGATCAAATCAACAATTCTTGAGGCGCCCAATTTGTTATATCAACTAATCATCATTGGCCCATTATTTTCCTAGTTTTAACTACAATTCTACCTAGTTTTTAACCCAAATATTGGGCAATAATTTTAATTTTAAAAATTAATTGTTTTTAATGTTAACTATATCTTAGATATTGATATTTCTTATAAATATTATTAATATTAAAAAAATACTAATTTAAAAAACTGATAGAAATATTATTGAATATAATTTAATAGTCAAAATAAGTGAAATGCAGCAATATTTATATGGAACTTATGTGTCATTAGGCCAAACATTTTGGTGCTGCACCATTCGCCGCAAGTCTTTATTTTTTACTACTCAAGAAATATATGTTAAAGTTTATTTAGAATAATGAGATACAATGTTTAATATATGTAATTCAATATATATTCTGTAAATATTAAAAACATATAGCTTACCTTGTACATTTTATATTCATTGATGAGAATATCCAAATTCCATGTGTGGGTTATAAATATATATTCAAAAATTATTTACAGTTTGCATTCATATTCGTTTATATAAAATTTATCCACATCTGTTTAAAGCAAATATTATCCGTATTCGATTAGTAAATATATGATTATAAATGGATACAGATATGGTAACTGCATATTCGTTCCGTTTAGTATCCACCCCAAATATATATTTATTAAATAATATATTATTTATATTTTTCAATAAAAATATCATAATCCATATATGTGTGTATATATAAATTATAATTGAATAATTGGGAACAAAAAAGAATCAATTTAAAAAATTATTGTAATATAGAAAAAAAATTGAAGAATAAAGTTAATTAACATAATTATTGTTGGTTTACTTTATAATTAATATACTTAAATGCCATCATTATTATTAATATGTACTAATAATCAATTATAAAGTCAATTATTGATTAGAAATTATGTTATTTGTTTGATTGCTTTTATTTTAATAAAATTATATAGTTCCTTTTATTAATTGAAATATGTATTTATTATAAATTTATAGATTCATGTATTTGGATATTTGTACATAGATATCTAAATAATTATAATTGAATATGAATATAAAAAAATAATTCAAATACAAATAAGTTTAATAAAATATGAATGCATATGAATAATTATAATCAAATACAGATATATTCGAATCCGACAAATATAAATTTGGATAGCATTTTTAAATATCCATCAAATTCATATCTATATTCGAATATTCAAAAAGTTAAATGGGTACAAATATAAAAATTGAGTATCCTATCCATTTAATATCTATTTACGCCCCTACACATGTGTTACTGCATTTCTCTATTAAAAAAAATTAATAGCTAAGTGTAAATCACTTTATAAATTCAATAAATTATTTATTAAATATAGTTCCTCATTATCTCTTTCATATTTATTAATTTTTTTAAAGCTATATATTTGTAGAACTACGTTAAATATACATTATACATACAGATGATTTATTTATATTTTGACACATTTTCTAACAAGAATATATTAAATGCAATAAACTGAATATACATTTTCAATTTTGTTTTGCGATGCTCATCAGCTTTTTTTCAAAAAAAGTTTCAATTGATTGTTTGATCATAAAATCAAATTAATAAATACATAAACTTTTGTAAATGTTCTATTTGTTATAAATTGATATATAACTTTTATAAAAGCTCTAACTGCAATAAAATTTTGCCATAATTAATAGAATAGTGCATGTTAATCAAAAGAAATCATCCCATACAATGTTTAGGAAGGAAAAAAATTGATTAAAAGTGAATAAATTGTGGGCGGCTGAAGAAAAACTTTTTATAACTTACCACAAAATCGGGACTTTAAATTTCTTTTGTAAATTATCATGCTTTACAAGCATAAAAATTCACTAATATTAGAAAATAATATGAAAATTATATAATTCATGCATATTCAACAAAAATAAAATTTAATTCACCAAGAAAATGATTCTATATAAGTAAAAAACGAAAGATAAAAATTTTTGTATCTTTAAATATTAGTGAATTATATGTTTTGATTACTTTTAGTGTAAATTATTTGTAGGGTTCAAAACTTAGATTAAGAAATTTAACTTAATTAGATATCTAAATATGGAACAAAAGATAACTCATGGTCACAAGGTGTATCAAATTAAGGTAAGATTTTCAGGACGAAACATATCCTGGTAACTTTCTACAAATTATTTATCTTAAGCAATTTTTGATATTAAGGTAAACTTTTTTGAACTAATATATCTAAATATCTAAATATGGAATAAAAGATAATTCATTTTGGTAATACATTGATATAGAGAGTTATAAAAATTAATATAAAAAATAATATATATATATATATATCAAGATAGAGAGAAACACAAAAATTAATACAAAAAATCACACATATTTTTATGTATATTAAATACTTACTAATAAGGTTGAGGGTTATTTATAGTAAAAAGGGTGGTGTTTGGACAAATTCGACCAGGAAGGTCGAATGATCAAAGTGCTATGCTTCTCGAGGTCTGAAATCTGCAACAATAACACACGTTAAACTAGCCAAGGTGCCCCTGACGATGGCACTTCGACATTTAAATTAGTTCCAATCAAGAATTGATAATCAAATAGAATATTAAGAGCTTATAGTGTATTTGATATTACTTAGAGTGCAGCTGGTTATGAGGTATTTATAGCCTTCTCCTTATGTGTAATTTGTCGAAGGTGCCCTTACAGGTGTAGTGAGCTTTAGTCCTCGCCAAGGGGTTAATGATCATTCCAAATCCCAGCATTGTTTCAAGTGGCAACATCTCCTATTTTTCAGGGTGAACAGTACTCTGGGTAGGAGCCTCCCTGTCAAAGATGGTGACAGAGTTGGTGGCAGAGACTATACCAGCTGCCACGCGCCATTAATGCGAAGACATGCTGCTTGTCAGAACATTAAATGCGACAAGGAAATAAGTCAGCACCGACGTGAGTGTCCTAGTCAAACAGACAAGGTAGCCAACCAGAGAGATAGTCGAACAAGCTGAAAAGCTTTTAAGCCTCCTGTCGAATGCGGTTGAGTATAGCATGCTCGACCATACAGTTGTTGTCAATTGATCTAGCCCATTTGGGCTCGAAACTAATGTTGGGTCGTGCATGTTAAGTAGGCCTATTGGGCTATCCCATCTCATGAGTCCCTCCTACTCATGGTTCTAATCGAGCCTGTCGATGAGCAAAGGCAGAGAGTAGATAACTGAATGACAGTTATGGCAGTTACCACGATTATACATATTTAACCAAGGTTCTATCAACACGACCAAAATTTTTTAATATTTGACTAGGATTTTTAAATTCTCGAGAAGGTTTATGTGGTTTTTCTGCATTTAATGCACCTATTACTTCACAAAATACGAAGTGTGAGGGGACATGGTGTAATTATTACTGCCTCTTAGGTTCCCACACTTAAATATCTATAAATATGTGGGATAAAGGTATCCATTTGCACTTTTGCTAAAATCATATCTGGTCGAGTTCCTGTTTTTGAAGTTCTCCAAACTTTTCTTGCACTTAGAGTTTGCAGGATATCTACTGTAAGTTGCTTTACCCATTTAATCTTTTTCTTCCTTTTCTTTTGCGAAAGTGTCTAGCAGCTCAGATAGTGAGGACACTAGGTCCGAGAGTGTAGCGTTTCAAGGGGAAACTATGGTTGGAAGTGCATCTAAAATAACCCGCAAGAGTGGTTCAGATAGTTCGTCGAGCGATAGCTCGAGTTCAAGCAACTTGAGTAGTTCGAGCACTAAAAGGGCTATTCTGGGGGTGAAGCTGGCCCGAGTGATTTTCCTACATCGCAGGATCAATTGTTTACACCAAACCACTATACAAAAATAATTTCCAAAATATCCCTCGCCAACCTAGTGTGAATTAGGTAGATGTATCATGTCCCTAAGGAATAGGAATTGTTGGTGCTGAGGACTCGGGGTAGAATACATCAACCTCCTAGGGGATGCATAACGGTGTTTGAGAAAGGGTTGAGGTGCGGACTTAGATTTTCTCTTGCCCCAGCAATAATCAACCTCCTGGTAGGTCTAGAAATTTGTATAACCCAACTGCTCCTCAATTATTTCACAACCCTTTATAGTTTTGTTGTGTTGATGCATCTGTACAACCAACCCACCTACTTTGCCAATTTTTTCAATTTATTCCATTTACCTATGTCACAGAAGTTGGATAGTACAAAGGAGTCTGGTTTCTATTACTTAACCACTCGACCCCATCAAAAATTCTTAGTATCCCTTGCTTCTTCATACAGCTAAGAGTGGAAAAAATATTTTTTCTTTGTTCAGGGGCCAGAGAATTTTGCCATTCCAAGGGGTTGGTGAAAGAGATCTATGGGGATACCATAAAACAAGACACCTAGTTGACCTAATACCTTTATTAGGGATTTGATCGAATTTGGGCATATGAAAGCCTTAGTTTTGACTGAAGAGAGGTGTCTGGTGTTGGCTAACAGCTTGACCTACTAAAGAGTGATCAACTATGTAGAGATTCTTGTCGATTATGTTAATTATGATAGCTTTTCTTTATGCTCGATTCTAATACCTGTTGTTCTATCTGTGTTTGCAAATCAACAAGAAATAATGGCCAGAAGTAGAGCCAAAACTCAAGCCAGGGCCTTAAGAAATGAAAAACACCATCGAGCAGCTGTTGCTCGATGAGAGGCTCCCGCTGCAAAGCAAGCCATCTCTATGCAATCGATGTCCATTTTTGCAGTTCTATAGATCAAAGAAGCTCCTGAGCCCCAATCCACTTGACAAAAGGGACCTATGCCAAGCAACTATGTGGGTCAGGGCAAAAGATAAATTATCGAGTAAGGAAGCTCAATGCCAAAGAGGACCACAGGCGACAAGAGAAAATAGAGAGCAGTGACAAGCTACTACTTGTTTGGAAAATATGGCAATGGGGTGCTATTTCAACTCCCTTGATTGCCATCTCCTCGCTTTGGATCCGACCCCCATAATGAAGTGACCGATTAGACCTCCATTCTACTAAGAGGGATGACAGATGGTAATGCCCTAAAATGACCTCTAAGCTATTCTTGTCTAATCAGCACAAACTAATGGGCCTGAGCCAAGTAAAGGTTCTCAGGGCACTAGCCTACCATTGTAACATGGTTAGTATAAGGTTGACATTTTTTCATCAAATTTCTTTTTTGTAGTTGTATTGTGAACTGACATTTCTATGTGACAAGTGGGCCAAATAGGCTACAACATCTACTACCAATCGAAGCTGGCATTCGCTAATCGGGAGAAGTTGCAAAGGGGCGAAGATATGGAAACCCTCAAGGTATAGCTCTGTCGCAACTACAGGTCAACGAGCTAACCAAACAAGTTGCTGAGCTCAAAGAATAGCTAAACTCTAAAGATCAACAGCTAGTCCAAGTAGTCGAGAAAGGAGCCACATGGACTCAATAATCAAAAAGGCTCATTTGGACCTATAGGTGAGCTTCACCTCTGATCGAGCACAAAGTCCCACCGAAGCAACTGAGGAGGCACATAAAGCTTTCAATCGACATCTCCCCATCATGTGACGTGTAATAGTGGAATAATTTATCTTAAGCTCAGCTTTTCAAGATGTGAGCATAATTATGTCACTTGATGATGCTCATGAGGCATTCCACAGGGCTATGAAGTAGCTCGAGTGCCTAGGTTATTCTTTTTGACCCGACGACAAAAACAAAATAAGGCCTGTGATGAATGACAATCTACAACCTTATCCTGACATTGAGGATGAGATCGACCTAGCCTAGGAGAAGGAAATGACGACCCATGCACCCAATGAGCCTCTGACTAAAGCTCAAAAGAAGAAGGCTAAGGTCAATTTGAGGTTGGAGCAGTGGGCCGATGAATTCATGTTGGTCAAGGACCTTGCTGCCCAGCTTATGGAGGAATAGGTCGATGTGGCGCAGTTTGCGGTCGACCAACTTTATGAGCAACGTTGTAAAGCTTTCTTAACCACCTCGAGCCGTTTCACCTCTTGCCTGCATGTTGTTGGAGCCCAACTCAAACTAGCCAGAAAGTGACCAAGCGAGGTCCAGCTAAAGCTGACCTAGAAGCTTGCCACTGAATTGGTTTTTGCTATTTTTTTGTTTTTTTATTATAGAATTGTAATCAACTTCTTAATGAATGAAGGATATTTTGCATATTCATTTTGTCGAATTAAAGAAATCTCTTGAACCTTATCAAGTGCAACCTTACTATTGCAATAGTATGGTAAATGTCTAATAAAAATATTAGTTATCACAATCATTACCAAGAAAATCTAACAACGTTGTTGTCAATTTTGTTTAATGTTAAGTGACACATAGTTTTGCCAAAGTGTGCTTAGTAATTTATTTTCATTACTGTGTCATCGACTCTTATGTTGTATGGTCTACTTATTAATCGACTACTTGGTCAGTTATTTGATTTAGGTGGAAAAGCCTAATGTTTGCAACTTGTAGCTATTTGGGATCAATGTTATGGTCGATTTAAATTTTTGGAAACTAATTAAGTGGCGCGAGACTACAAGGTCGACGCGAGAATGACAGCAAGAATTGCCCATCCGTCGACTGCGGGGTCGACTACACACTTGTGTGGCAACATGGGGCTACTTGTTCATTGATTATAGGTTCAACTTTAATCTTAAGTGGCAGTGAGGGACTACTTATTCATCAACTATGGGATCAACTATTAATTTGATGACAGCATGAAGCTGCTTATTGGTCAACTACAGGGTCAACTTTGATCTCAAGTAGTAGCGAGGGGCTGCTTATTCATCGACTATGGGATCGATTAGGAACTTAGTGACAGCATGAAGCCACTTATTGGTCGACTGTGGGGTTGACTTTGATCTTGATGCTTGCTGGATACGGTTATGACAATGCTTGTAAATAGTAGCAGTGCTATTGGAACTTTATTCAAGTCGGGGAATGCAAAGATGATTACAATATAATTTTAGATGTAAAATTTTCTTAAGTTGATGGTGTTCCACGGGCAAGGGAGTTCCTCCCCTTCCATATTAGCAAATCTATTGGTGTTGTGCTTTAATACTTTGATAGTAGTGTATGGTCCTTTCCATTTCAAGTCAAGCTTACCAACATTCTTGGAGATTTCCACCTTCTTGAGAATGAGGTCTCCAACCTTAAAACGGCATGGCTTAACCCTTTTGTTGTAGTTTTCGGCTATCCTCGACCTCTAGCACTGCATCGTGTTATCAGCTTCTTGTCTACGCTCATCAATCGTCTCAAGATTGAGTTTTCTCTCTGATGTATTTCTAAGCAAATGGAAGTGAATGACTCGAGCTGTGAGTTAAATGAGCTCCGAGGGGATGACTGCCTCAAATCCATAGGTAAGACTGTAAAGACTATGACCTGTGACTGTTCGAGAGGTTGTCTTGTATACTCATAGCACTTTGGGGAGGTCATCTGCCCAGTTCAAGCCAGTATCTTGTATCTTGGCTTTCAGATGGTTAAGAATCATTCTGTTGGTCACCTCCATCTAGCCATTTGATTAAGGATTATCCACTGAAGTGAATTGCTGTGCGATCCCCAAAGCCTCACACCAACCTCTGATACTCTTACTTTGGAACTTAGTGCTGTTATCTGAAATAAAGATCTTGGTCAGACCAAAATGATAGATGATGTTCTTCCAGATAAAACTCTTAATGGCTGCATTTGTTATCTTGGGAATAGCCTCAGCTTCAACCTATTTGGTAAAATACTTGATTGCGACGATTATGAATTTTTGCTGTCCAATTGACCTTGACAGCGAGCCAAAAATGTCGATGCCCCACTGGTCAAAAGGCCAAGAAATTTGGACATTGATCATTGGCACTGCGGGTTGGTGTGGCAAATTTGAATGAACTTGGCATGATGAACATTTTCGTGCAAAATCCATTGAGGCTTTCAATAATGTCAGCCAAAATTATCCGTACCTAATTATTTTGTGGGCCAGGGATCTTTCTCCTGAATGGTTGCCACACATACTTGCATGGATGTCCTGTAATATCTCTAAAGCCTGTTCGGGATCCAAGCACCTTAAGGGGGTCCAGAATTTACCTCTTATACAACTGATCGTGCTCATCGAGTTCAAACTTTACAACTTGACCTTGAAGGTGTCGAGCCTCATTTCTATCCTCGAGGATGGTGCCCTAGCTCAAATAGAGTTTGATTGGGTCCTACCAAGAAAGTGCAATCTCCGCAATACTTGCTATTAAATTCTCCTCGAAGGGTTCGATCGATGGCCTATCAACGACCAGAAATGTGATTTTTCTGCCTCTCATGCCCCTGGTCGAGCTTGTAAATTTCAACCGAGCATCCACGCACTTGTTCTGAGATCAAGGAACCTAACTAAAAGTGAACCTTTTGAATGACTGTTGCAGCCTTTTCACCTCAGCTAGGTGTCTGCTCATCGCCAAGTCCTTAGCCTCAAAATTTTTGTCAACCTGTTCAGCCACTAGCTGGGAGTCTGTAATAGCAACCAAGTGCTTGACACTTTGGTCGAGCGCCATTTTCCTTCCAGTGAGAAGAGCCTCACACTCTACCTCATTATTTGTGACTGTATAGTCCAATTTTATTACAAAATTGTATTCCTCTATGGCTGGAGAACAGAGGGCGACCCCTGCTCCTCCTCTAGATTTGGTCAATGATCCATTGATATGCAAAGTCCAAACAAGAGGGGCTTTGCAATTCTTTTTGGGTAAGTCAACTCACTCGGCAATGAAGTCAACTAAAGCTTGTGCTTTGATGGCTATTCTCGATTGGAAAATGATGTCAAATTCTCCAAGCTCAATGGCCCATTTGGTCAATCTTTCAGATGTATCCGACTTCGACAACACTTGTTTCAATGGTTGGTTGGTCAACACTACAATAGTAAGAGACCAAAAGTATAATCATAGTTTTCGAGCCACGATTACCAATGCCAAGGAGAATTTCTCGATCTCCAAGTAATTATGCTCATGTCCTTAGAGTAACTTACTGCAATAATAGATCAGTCGATGACTGCCATCTCTGGTCGAGACCAAGACTGAACTAATTGATACTTCGGAGATTGCCAAATATATCTAAAGTACTTTTCCCAGTTTGGATTTAACAAGCATAGGGGGTGAGAAAAAGTACTATTTTAGCTCGACCAGCGCGTGATCACATTATTCACTCCACTGGAAACCCAATTTCTTGATATTTCTGAAAATTTTGAAGAAAGGTAAACTCTTATCGGCCAATCTTGCAATGAATCTGCCTAATGCAATAATCTTCCCGACCAGCCTCTGGATGTCTCTAACTGCTCGCGGAGGAGTGATGTCGAGAACAGCCTAAATTTTTTGCAGGTTTACCTCAATACCCTGCTGACTGACCATATATCCCAAAAATTTACCTCCTCAAACCCCAAATGTACACTTGTTTGGATTTAGTTTCAGACCAAATGCTTTGAGAATTGCAAAGTATGATCAAGGTCGAGTAAGTAGTCTTGGGCCTTTTTTGTTTTTACAATCATATCATCGATGTATACCTCCATCGACGGAAAACTTCTTCCTTTTCCTCTCGATCAACCAGAGAGGTATTTCGATCAAGATATGGCCTCACACGCTCGGTCTTATCACACTGCGGGGCTTAATTAGGTCAAACGTGATCAATGGAGTCGGCAATCTCCTCCTTTAACTCCAATCACCTCATTTCTTCCTGAGGGCATCTAGGATTGACTTCATGTTAGCCTGGTGGTTGCCTGGACTCCTAGTGACCGCAGATATCCTTGGGGGACCTGTCTTCTAAATGAGGTAATTGTGGGGTGGCACTACCAACCAGGGCTGGCACAGTAGTGTGCCTATTCATTGCGGTAGACCGATTTGAGCAGAGATTTACTCGCTTATCGGCTGCATCAACTAGGGCATAGTTAATGTCACAACTTGCTCCTAAGGGGCACTGGGGCCTGGAACGAGTGTACCTTGCTAGGGCGGAGGGGGAGATGGAGATGTGGACTTTCTGTTCTCCTCCCTTTTTGATGTGGCTCTATGTGTGTTCTCCATTTTTCATTGCAATCTCAAAGAGTTCCTGCAGACGGCGTCAAAATGATGAGGTTAAGAGTCATTTATAGTGAAAATGGTAGTGTTTGGGCAAATTCAACCAAAGAGGTTGAATGATCCAAGTGCTACGCTTTTCAAGATTTGAGATCTGCAACAACAATACATGTCAAACTAGCCAAGGTGCCCCCAACAAAGGCACTCTGAACGCTCAAATTAGTTCTAGTCGAGAATTGATAATCGAACAAAATATTAAGAACTTATAGTGTATTTGGCATTATCTGGAACGTGGTTGGTTATGAGGTATTTATAATTTTCTCTTGGTGTGTGATTTGTCGAAGGTGCCCCTATCAAATGTAGTGAGCTTTAGTCCTTAACATGGGGTTAATAGTTATTCCAGATCCCAATACTGTTCCAGGTGGCATTATCTCTTATTTTCTAGAGTGAATAGTATTTTGAGTAAGTACCTCCCTATCAAAGATGGTGACATGGTCGGTGGCAGAGTTGGTGGCAGAGACTATACTAGCTGTCACACACCATTAATGCAGAAGCGTGTTGCTTTTCAGAACATTAAATGCAGCAAGAGTATGAGTCAGCACCAGCATAAACATCCTAGTCGAACAGATAAGATGACTGAACATGCTGAAAAGCTTTAAGTCTCTTGTCGACTGCAGTCAACTATGACATGCTTGACTATATAGTTGTTGTCAACTGGTCTAACCCATCTAGGTCCGGAACTGATATTGGGCTATGCATGTTAAGTGAGCTTGTTGTGGGGTTGTTGGGCTATGCCATATCACTTATCAAAATTAAACATGCAATTACAAAAAAAATAATTTAATATTATATTAGTATATTGATAATAAAATATGAAACCATGTCTCCACTAAAAAGAATAAAGTAACTTATAAATTTAATAAAATCCACATTCATCCTTCGACTGCTTCCTCAAATAGCTTGTCATACTGATAGAAACAAAGAAGTCATACTGAAGGAGTTGTGCAAAAACTCGTCCTCGCGTTGGCCACAGCCACCCAGCCCTCAACGTTCACAATGTTATTACCCCCAACAAAAAATCAAAGTTGTGGTAAGAAATAGGCTGTCAATGGATCAGATTCTAATTCAAATTCGATCTAAATTTTATTCAATTAAAATATTTAATAGGTCACATTCGATCATAAATATCCTTAATCCAAAATAAGTGGATCGAATATAAAATTAAACAATACAATTCATTAAAAAATTCAAAATCCAAACTTTGATAATTTTTTATTAAATTAATACTCTTACATATAATATTAATAAAAATTTTAAAATAATATAAATATATATATATATTATATTGACCTAATATTTATATTAACATCTTTATTATACTATTAATATTGAATCTATAACTTCAAAAATAAGAGAGATATTGATAAAACATCAAATATAATAATGTATAATAGTTCATTTATGCATTAATATAATATAAAATAAAGATTTAATATTTAACTTTTGGAATACTATATAATAAAAAATTGTCAAAAATTTAAATGACGTAAATTTATTTTATAACTATAATATTTTTATATAATCCAAAAGGAGAAAAAAAAAAGAAAAAATATTAAATCAGGTTGGATTTTTTTTTATTGGATTTTAGATATCCATCGAATTCAAATATGGTATTTACTAATAAAGATTCTATCAAATATTATATCAAATTCGAATATGAATTTTGATAATCAAACTCGAATTCGAATATAACTGACCTGAACCAAATCGAACCCATTAAGAGCTATAGTCAGAAACTGAGGAACATTCCACAAATAGAGGGACATCGGAAGTGGGCTTAAATCCAAATACACAAGCAGTTGGATGATCGATCTACTTTGATGGCCTATAATAAGAATAAGGCTCCGCACCCAGAAGTTGTAAATTTTTGTAGCGACCCACTTCGAAAGTCTCTGTACAATTCGAAGATGCAAAGCCCTAAGAATCCATATTGTACCAGCTTTCCAGAAAATTAGTTTGAAGTTTTGTAGAAATCTTAGATTGTCTTGAAGATAAAGCCTTCATCGCAAACAAATGGAGAGTGCACAAGAGTTGACATGCTACAATTATATCACTCTCACGTTTAATTATAGCATACGCATACACATACACATACACATACACATTTACTTTTCAACATATTGATCTATAGAAACCGATTATTCTCTCCAAGCGGGCATCTGTGACTATTGAGACACATCATCAACACAACTGCAAATGCAAACACCATTGAGACCATGGTCTTTGAAGCCTCACTTGCCACCACTTTCACCGCTAAAAGCTTTCTGCATCAACACTAAGATGACATGAAAACCAGAAATATACCAACAGAAGACGTGCAAAACTTACGATTATTACAAAGAGGAAGGAAGATATACATGCCAATTACACCAAAAGATCTTTACCTGGATGCAAGAAATTGTGTACTGCACATCGCCATCTGAGATCTGATGGTGGATTACAAGCCTAATTCTGACATTTAATGAATGATTTTATCAGAATTTGTTTGGTTATGAAAAATTAATGTTCCATATTGTACCAAAACTATGCCGATTCAAGGGAAAAAGAAACAGGAACCAACTTTGATACGACAACATAATAAAGTCATCAATTGATCAATAACTGAAGAAGAAAAGTCATGAATAGATCAATAACTGAAGAAGAAAAGCGTACGTACTTGAGTGGACCTTCTGGCATCACAAGTATACCATGTGCTTCTAGATATTTGAATAGTTCGATTTCTGAGATACCCGTCTCCTCCAGAATATCAAAATACACCTGATAAAATTTAGAAGCTAATTGCTTTAGAAGTCCCAGTGGAATATCACCTATACCCTAATGTTGGAATTTCTGTTCTGTAGGATTTATTTTGAGGTCAGCAGATTAAACACTCACTTGTATATGGGTGGGGGATTTGAGTTGTCAAGTTGTTCAAAGAAGGCCTAATATTGATGGCTATAACACAATTTAAACCCTTCAAATGCCCAAAACTATAGATCTGTATGTTTACTAATGAAGACAGCTGAACAACATATATGAATAAGTATGCCAATCTGGACAGCTGGGTGGAAGAGCAGCCAACCACTCTTGACCTTAAGGTTTTGACAATAACGAAACTTACAATATTAGTCTCCACAGAAGCCACGTCAACTTTTAACCCTTTGATATTGTCTAGCCCCTCTGAGAGAGAAACAAAACTATGTGTTACGGAAATAGAGATGCAGATATTTATTTGGAAAATGCACATTGGACACCAAGATCAAAAGACATACGTGCTAAAATTTTAGCCTTCTTGTGATCGCTATCAAGCTTGCTGACATTTTCCTCCAAAGCAATTAAAGCAGCAGCACATAGTATACCAACCTGCCTCATAGCACCACCTAATGTCTTCCTAAGAATCTTTGCCTTTTACATAGAACCAAAGACAAAGGATGCTGCTGTCAGTTACACCAAAACAGGAGTCTAAAATGTTAAGGCAAAACAATCTGAAGATGGTTTACCTTGGAAATGAAAGTTTTTGAACCTGCAATAATAGTTCCAGCTGGAGCACCAAGACCCTTTGACAGGCAAGCCTATATCCCATATTATGGTCCCATGCGGTGTGTGGGTGGGGGTAGGAGGAGTTGATGTCACAAGCAAGAAAGCACGATAAAATAACTAATTAGTGAATGAATGGTGTATGAAATCAACATTTAACAGACTTATTGTAAGAGAGTTTTCAGGAAATTTTGGGAAAGATGCATACTATGGATGGTGCAAAACACGATAAATAGTATATGTTAGTTTAACATATTCTAAAGTCTTTCTCAAGTTGAGCACCCTTGGAAACAGAAGGAGCATAGAAACAAAAAATTTAGGTAAACACCTAGGCTCCGAGGGATCATAACAAAATTTGACAGTCATAATTAAAGCAGACAAAGACCACCCCATGAAAATCATTACATAGCAGATAGAGACCACAGCATAGCCTTAACATGATTGGACGAAAATCATTACATAGTTGTACAGAGATCAAGATGATAGTTCACTAAACCATGACATCTAGAGTCTTCTCTGTTTTTACTTAAGAAAAATAGACAGCAAAAGATTGAGGGTATACACACAGAAAGAAGACTTGGCAAAACTATTTCAATTCTTCTTTTTTAATTCGTTATTTTTAAGACCCATGCAAAAAGGCCCTGGAAAGAAGAAATCATTGATAAGTCAATCGTTGACTTTGAGATGTCAGTAAATGAAGGAAAGGGAGAAGAAAACAGTAGGGGTAGTGGCTAGTGCAGAAGCCAGTGCAAAAGAAGAAAGAATGTTGGGCGGATGCCAGTGAAAGCAAGGAGGTTGCAGAGGATGTAGCTTGAGGAGAGGCTGCTGGGGCTACTATCAGATGGGAGAAAGAGGTTGGCCAGCTGGTCAGCACCAGTGAAGAGGGAGGTAGGCTGACTGGCCCTAGAGAAAGGCCAAGGTTTTTGTTTTTCTTTTTTCCTTCACTCGTTTTAATATGCCACTACATAAAAAATCTTAATAAATACTGAGAGTATTCTAGCAATATTGAACATACTGTTACAGAATCAGCAGCCTGTACAAGCCTATGAACAGGAACACCAAGAGCCTGGAAAACAAACATATCCAGTTATTAGTGACAGAAAAAAGTAACAAAGCAGGAGGATATAAAATAAAAGATTAGTTTAGAAGCCTCTAAAAATGTTGTCCGCTAAATGCTAAGCCCACATTCTCCCATGTTTCTCTATGTTGAAGATTTGCTGACATACTAACTAAACTGACATAAACATTTTCATATGTTCTTGTTTTATTTGCACATGGAGGATGTTTGGAACTGTTTGAAGTATTATATAGAACGTCCAAAATAATATCTCCATAATTACCCCATGATCAGCACTAAGATTGTCACCTCTTCTTGGGCATGTAGCAGATCTACTAGAAACAATGATGCATCAAACACATGGTATGCAATTGAAGCAAACTGATAAATGATGCTTTAGTATCTCATCTGTGCACACACTGCATATTGCAATTTATGCATGCAAGATTATTCAAATTATATTAACTTCAAATTGACTCAACAATGACAAATCCTCTGCAACATAATTTCATTAATACTGAGATTTCAAAATCAAAATGGAGAACGAAAAATTCTCACTAGACATCTCAACAAGTCAGGTTTATGATCTGACCCACCATGCACTTTAACATCAGAAATTAGTTTGTTTTTTAATAGATTAATTAGTGAACAAGAGTTATACAGAACAGGCTAGAAAATATACCAGAAACACTACTAAAACCACTAGAGAATGAGAACTCTTGATTGGCATAATTAATGAACTGATGAAACTTATGGCATTACAATTTGTAGAATTTAAGCATTGCTTCAGAGTAGTAGGTTTGGCATTCTTCCTTATTACATATGTGATTTAATCTTTGGTTCCTTCTTGAGAGCAAACAAAGAAGTGACTCAACAAAGCCGTCCAGTTCTATATTTTGACCAGAAATCATAGTTTTCAATCTATGATCTCAATTCATGGGGTTAACTTACTCTATGCCATTTTCTGGGATGCGTTTTCCTTTCCTTCACTGTATATGACATAAATCAAATCTCGTTTGAATATAACTATTTAGTTATTTGCATTTTCTCTGGGATATGTTGTACATGGATGCATGAGCCATTACGAGAAAGGAAATAAGTCCAAACCAGTTGACAGTTTCACATATTTCTATTCAGACTTTATATGAATATGATAGACACTTGGTGAAAGAAAGTGTTTGACTCACCACAGATGCATTGAAAATACGAGCACCATCAATGTGAAGCTTCAACCCATACTTCTTCGCTAGCTCTCCAACATTATCTGTATATTCTACAGACAAGCATCTACCACCAGAGCTGCATCAATAAGATAATTTTTTAACAAGAACAGATCATAAGTCTCTAGTTCTCAACGGAAAGAAAGAATTGAAATTCTGTGATTTCCTAGCTTTACATTAGCTCTGTGGAAACTGTAAATCAATGGTATCTTATCGTGAAAGATTAGACTTACTGTGCATGTGAATTTTCCAAGCAAATGAGCCTGGTAGTTGGGTAACATATTTCAAAGCTTGGATCCCTTATTGCTGCTTCAATTAGGTCAACATCCATAGTCCCATCTTCATTATTCTTGACAGTCCTTGGATGAACTCCTCCAATTGTAGAAATACCTCCATTTTCATAAATATGGATATGGGAGTAATCTCCAAGAATGACTTCACTTCCCCTGATCTGACAATGAGTCATCACACAGATAAGGTTGGCCATAGTTCCTGATGGGACAAATAATGCTGCTTCTTTGCCCATGATCTTTGCCATCTCTCTTTCGAGACGAGCAGCAGTTGGGTCATAACCCAATACGTCATCATCAACTTCAGCACTCGCCATTGCAGCCCGCATTGCTTCAGTTGGTTTGGTCACGGTGTCAGATCGAAGATCCACTCTTCTGGTCACCATTTTCTCTAATTAACCAGAAGAATAAAAACAACAGAAGATTAGCAGAACTGTTCTACAGAAAAAAAGAAATACTACATTGAGCCATCATGTAAACCTCATAAAAAGTTCCAATGAAATCCATCCACTAGAACTTATGTGTCAACCATAAAAACCGAGTTCAAGCAAACCTCATCCACATATTTAACCAAACCACATATTCAAATGCTTATATTACAACAATGAGATATTAGGACAAGAGATACTAAATTCACAAATAAAAGGCAAAAGGAAAGGCTAGAAACTTATGAACAGAATCTCAGGGTTTTTTTTTCAATTTTCAAAAAAAAGAAAAGAAAAGAAAAGAAATGAGGAATCTCAGGTTTTTTTTCTTTTTTCTACACAAGAAAGTTGCTTTTAACCATCACAAAGAGCCCATTAAAGGATATCAATGGGATCGAACCACTTTTGAAATGTAATTATGGTACAAACCTCAGTAAAGATTTGAAGAATCACAATTATTCAATAGGACTTTCAAATCAGTGGGCCATCTACCTTTCATGAGTTGGGAAAAGCAACTCCAATGCATATGCATACACCCACAATAAAACTTATATTCACAAAAATCCAAAATTAAAATTGAATGAATCCTACATTTTTTCCTCTTTTGCCTTGGGAGCGAAATCTTATGTCATGCAGTGGCCCAGAAAACAGCTTTCCTACCAAAGTAACAAATGCTTTTGGCATAAAAAAAAAAAGTCCAAAATTCTGCACATACACAGATGCATGAGAGAAATTCATGGGGGTTTACAAAGACAAGTGAAAATAACTGCTAAAATATACTTAAAAAGGGATCCAGATTCTTGGGCTGCATCAACTCACTCTGTTTTTTCTGGCCAAATGCTTCGATTATTTGGTTTAATCGCTGCCCTTCTCCCTATTGTTTTGGGTGTGCCCCTTGGGTTTTGGGTAATTTAAAATAAGGAAGGAAAAGGTGGCTTTGGATTTTGAGACATAAATCTGCATGAACATTGATCATTAAATACGGACAGAAAGCTTGAGGTTGGAGCATGGCCGGGCTGGCTGCTTTCATACGTGTAGACACTATCCAATTGAGTCACGACTCTTATCAATTGAAGCTGTGCCGCATTATAATATAGTAACGGTTATGGTACATAACAAGTAAAATTTGTAGCACAAATTATTTACTTTTTGTATAAAGTATATTTATACTAATTTTTAAAAAAATGAAAACTATAATTAAAATAATGGAAGAAAAAGATTAGAGAAGAAAGAATAAAATTATGGAGTTAATTCTTTCAAACAATAACTAAAATACCAAATTAATTATTGAAGTTCTCACGCGCAAAAATGTTATACATTTATATATATATATATAATATTTATATCTTTGTTTTATAATATTCTTGTGTTAAATCAAATTATTCACTAATGCGTTTTGATGCTGTCAGAAAGTGTGACATGAAAATTTTCTTGAAATTGACAGAAATATTCTTTATAAATTTTAAAGCGAATTTCAGTTTCTTTCCATGGTCTTTATACATCCAGAAGAGGATAATCAGATTATAAAATTAATCATCTCAATTTCTGTGGGGGGTTTTTCCCCTAAAGAACTATCAAGTAAACAAAAATATAAGAAGTTAATTGAACTCAATTATATAATTATATTGATGTACCCGACAACATGCCCATGAAATCATCCAATTCCGCAATGAACTGTTAGATCCATGTTTGATATAACGGATAAATAAACCTAAAAATTAATTAGTGAAAGCCCACCTAAGACATGTAAATTCTAAAATAGAGAATTGTGTCCTTCATCTCAACTTTCTAGAAATAGTATCTTGTTCATTTTACACACTTGGGAGTTTGAATTAAAAAAATACTTTTAATATTTGTGTGTTGCATCAAAGGCAGGACTGCTCATCTTTACTACTTCGCTCAAAAAACAAACACTCTTTTTCAGCAAAGGTTGAAACATTGAAATTCAACATTCCATGCTTTGAGAAAAAAAAAATAGAAATAAATGCATTTTTTTCTTAATATAATGGAGTAATTCTCCTGGCTAGTATCCTTAAAAAATTGGGACAATGTCTATATTCTTTATTCATGTAAGTGTTAGAATTTAGTATTTTGGCTGCCCATAAGCATAAAGCATCGATAAATAACAACTTGTTTCGGATTTAGGAAGTTAAATTTTGAATTTTGTCGACGTCGCAGGAAAAAGGAAAATGTAAAACACAGTTTTGAAGTGCTGATGGTAATAATGCATAGATGATGATGCAATAGGAAAACAAGAAGGCAAGCAGAATGAAGGTGGGATGAGGATCAAGTACGTACCTTTTTTAAGGCTTTTTATAGTGTGATTGTTACCATAACTCATTCAAATAATTTTTGTTGATTATTGCAATTTTGGACATGAATTATGGATCTAACAACAGAAAAAATACTACGTAACTTTCATATAATAACAAGATTTTTTATTGCTTCAAATAATTTTTCTCTATTACTGCGATTTCAAACATAAATTGTGCACGAAAGTTACAAAATACTAAGTACCCTCTATACAGTTATCAGAAATGCAATTGATATATAATAATAAGAGATGTGATTGATGTAAAAGGTAACTCAAATATATTACTGTGTTATTGCAATTTAGATATAGTTACAAAACTCAGCATGCGAAATCTTTTCGATGACAATTAAAAGAGTGACTATTACAAAAGGTATTTTAAATAATATTCTTTGTTGTTGCAAGTCAAGCATAGATTATGTAAGTTACAAAGTTTGTAACACACACACACACACATATATATATATATATATATATTAAGTGTTCTATATCTTCTAATCAAATATTTTATTGTTACAAAAAATAAATCAAATAATTTTTGTCTGCTGCTGCAATTCAAATATAGATTATGAAAGTTACCGCATTCGTAACAGAAATACATAGACTATGGAAAATAACAGATGAGAAAATATTTTTTGTCTAATACTGCAGTTCAGACAGACTATGGAAAGTTATAAAGCTCGTAACAGAAAAAATGTTAAGTCTTATTTATATAGTAATTAAAAGTGTGAGTGTTACAAAAAATAATTCAAATATTTTTGGTCTATTACTGCTATTCAAACATACATGTGGAATTTATGAAATTCGTAATAAAAAGTAGCATTTCAAACATGAATTATGAAAGTCACGAAATTCGTAATAAAAATTTGTTATCTGTCACAGCAATTCAAATATAGATTACGGAATTTCAAATTTTATTGTCTCCCCCACTTTCTCCTCTCTTCAACTTGTGAGTTGGAGATTTTATTTTATTTTATTTTTTAATTTTCAAAGTTTGCTTTAAAAATAAAATAATATATCTTGTTAAGTGTTACTTTAGAAACTCTATGTGAGATATCTTATATCTATTAAAATATTCAATAATAAATGTGGTGTGCCTTTCGCCCTTAAAGGAAGTACAATAGTTAGGAATGGTAATGGGGTGTGGTATATTTCGAACCTGACTTCAACCCGTTCTAAATGGGATGAGTTTAGAGCAAATTAACGAAATACGAGGTGGAATATGGGTTGAGATTTTCCCAACTCAAATTATTTGGGGTGGGGTATGGAGTTTATCAACCTTGCCCCAAACTCACCCCACCATCCTGCTCATATAAATATTTTATATATAATAATATCTAATTTATTTTATATTTTTCTTATTAAAAATAATGTCCAACTATGCTCGATGAAGAGGAAGATGTTGAAGAATGTGGAATGTGTTGATTTAGATGGGGATTAGAACTATATAGTAGAGGCTTATTGGACTCTGAAATTTTGAGTTTTTTTGTTTCTGTTTGCTGTCAAACTCACAATGTATAAAATTTTGAATGTTGTGCTAGTTATTACTTTGATTTTATTTTTATCTCCTATTTTGCTTCTAGAATCTTATCTTATTTGCATGAATTTTTTATTTTTGTAACTATAATTTAAATTTTAATTGC
>JACGDI010005578.1:243594-255473 GCA_014898725.1 Jacaranda copaia
GCGAGCCTAACTCGCCCCACTGCCATCAATAACGATAGTTCACGTGTTTTGGGCTTTTTATTACTATTCTCTTTTTTACAGCAAAGAGTTCATGGTTTCCTAATGAGCTAGCACATAGAGTTTTTGTTTGAATTAATTAGGACTCTAAATAGTATGTTAAGTGAAGAAGAAATAAGAATTCATTTGGAATTTCAATCCCACATTGAAAAAATAAGTAAAAGAGAGTCCTTTTATTAGGTAAATCTCTTATTAAACTTTTAAATTATTTTAAGATTTTTTGGAGAGTATCCAAGTGCATGGGAATTATATATATATATATATATTATACATTTAATAATCAAGACTTAGCACTTTGCATGTGCACGATGCGGTGTGAATTAAATTATAATTATATTTTAATCCAACACTTAATTAAATATATAATTTAATTTAATTATTTAAATTATGTTTTTAATCAGAAACAATGTGATTGTTAGAAGAAAAAATAAAACTATTATAATCAATGTGTTATTTAATCTAATAGTCATAACTGTGTGAATGGTTGTTGTAATCTTATATAAGGAAAATTAATCCACACAAATTATTATGTAATTTTTTATAGCAAAGTATTATTACTCTCCAGCAAAAAAGATTTTTCATACTCTTTTCAATTATTTTCAATACCAATAGAAATTCTTAAGTAGGAATTTCAGAGTGCTAACTGCGATTTCTAATGTGCTTTAGTTGAATTCTAGAGGTGAATTACCATAGTCCCTACAGCACAAATAGTAGGGACAATTATTACCTTAAGAACAGTGTAGAGGTTCTCTACATGCAATCAAGCACATTAGACTTCCAACTTTTTAATATATTAAATTTAGCCATCTTAAGGTGATAATTGAGAAAATGGAAGGAAGGACAGAAAGTTCATTTCAAGTGGTGGATTAGAATCTAGTGAAATTGAACCGATTTGATGGGACAAACTTCAAGCGATGGGGAGACAAATTAATGTTCATGCTCACTGCACTGAAGATAGCCTATGTGTTTGACCTAAATTTAAAGGATCTTCCAGCATCGTAGGATAACGATTTGGAGGCACTCAAGGCTAAAAGAAAGAAAAGGCAGGATGATAAAGTATTGTGCTAAGGCCACATCCTCAACACATTGTCCGATCACTTGTACAACCTCTTCACTAATGTTCAGTCACCAAAAGAAATTTGGAATGTACTGGAATCTAAGTACATGGCTGAAAAACAAGGAGCAGATAAGTTCTTAATCATGAAATTTTTTTAATTCAAGATGATTGATAATATGTCTATTATGGATCAAGTGCATGATTTTTCTATCTTAATATCAAAATTAAAAGAATTGAAAGTTGAGATCTCTGAATCATTACAAGTGGGGGCTATCATAGAAATATTACCCCCTAGTTGGAATGATTATAGAAAGAAAATGCTTCATACAATAGAAGATTTTAATCTAAAATAGTTTGAAATGCATTTAAGGATTGAGGAAGACAATCAAAATTTGTAGAAAAGACATGCTAAAACTTTCTCTAAGGTGAATTACATAGATGAAAAGAAACCTAGTTCGAGAGGGAAGAAATTTGGAGAAGTTGTGCCTAAAGGAAAGAAAAGGAACTTTCAGGAAACTGTTGGGACTGACACAAATAAATACAAGACCAATAAATTGTGCTATAATTGCGAGAAAAAGGGCCATATTAAATGTAATTGCTGCTTCAGAAAGAAGCAAAGGATAGAAAATGCCAATAATGCAAATATGGTTTATGCAAAAAATGCCATTGTTGCCATGATTATTGATTTGCACATTGGTATGATCACTAAGTTAAACATGGCTACTGTAACAACATCTTTTGACTGGTGGTACGATTCTGGTGCTGTTGTCCATGTATGCAATGATCAAGCACTATTCAAGACCTTGTAGAAGGTTGACGATGGGTAAGAAGTGATGATGGGAAATGGCAACACCACTAAGGTCCTTGGTAAGGGCACAGTTGAACTATCTTTCACTTCTGGAAAGAAATTAGTTCTAGTCAATGTTCTCTTTGTTCCCCAAATTAGGGAGAACCTTGTATCTACAAATTTATTGTGTAAGAAAGGAATCAAGGTTGTTCTAGAGTCTGATAAGGTTGTATTTTATAAAAGTGGTACCTTTGTTGGCAAAGGCTACTCTTGTGATGGCATGTTCAAATTGAGTGTTGCTAATAAAATAAATTATTCGATTTACTTTGTTGACTTTTCTGCTTTTAATTTATGGTATGGTAGATTGGCACATGTTAACTTTGGTTATATTAAATATATGTCAAAACATGGTTTAATTTCTTGCAATGATACTAACAATAAAAAGTGTGAAATATGTGTACAAGCAAAAATAACTAAGAAACCATTTCCTTCTATTCAAAGATCTTCTGAATTATTGGAACTTATTCATTCAGATATATGTGAATTAAATGGAATTTGAACTAGAAGAGGAAATGGATATTTCATCACTTTCATTGATGACTATTCTAGATACACTTATGTCTATTTGATGAAAACAAAAGATCAAGCTTTTGACATGTTTATACTCTATAAGGCTGAAGTAGAAAATCAAAATGAAAAGAAAATTAAAATTTTAAGAAGTGGCAGAGGAGGTGAATACTTTTCTTCTGAATTTAATTCTTTTTGTGAAAATAATGGTATTATACATGAAATGAGTGCACCATATACTCCACAACAGAAGGGTTTAGCAGAAAGAAAAAATAAGACTCTAGTTGATATGGTGACTGCAATGATCTTGAATGTTAAACTGCCTAATAATTTATAGAGTGAAGCCTTACTGATTGCATGTCATGAACATAATAGGATACCTTCTAAGAAACTTAAAACATCTCTATATGAATTGTGGAAAGGAAAGAAACCAAACCTAAGTTACCTTAGAATTTGGGTTTGTCTAGCCTTTCATATAGTGACAGATCCTAAGAGGACAAAGTTAGGACTAAGAACTATAAAAAGTGTATTTGTAAGATATGCTCAACAGTCTAAAGCATATAGATTATTGGACCTAGAGTCTAATGTAATAGTAGAATCAAGGGATGTTGAATTTATTGAAAATAAATTTGGCAATGATTCTAATGTAACCATACAAACACACAAACAAATTGATCAAAGCATATTACCTAATGGTAAAAGGCACATAATTAAATCCCCTAATGAACCCAGAAAAAGTCAAAGGATTAGAAAAGAAAAAGACGTAGGACCCAACTTTGTTGATCCACAGTTTATTATCCTCTTAGTTGAGGGTAATGGGGAGTCAATGCTCAATAAAATGCCTATTACATTGAACATAGAAGGAGATCCTAAAACTATAAAGAAGCTATGACATCTAGAGATGTAGCATTCTGGAGGGAGGCAATTAATGATAAAATGGACTCAATATTGTCTAATAATACTTGGGTACTAGTAGATTTGCCCCCTAGTTCAAAACATATAGGTTGTAAATGGGTCTTTCAAAGAAAATATAATACTCATAGATCTATTCAAACCTTTAAGGCAAGATTAGTGGCAAAAGGTTTTAGGCAAAAAGAAGATATTGACTATTTTGATACATATGCACAAGTAGCCAGAATAACATCTCTTAGAGTATTGTTTGCTCTAGCATCTATTCATAATTTATGTGCATCAAATGGATGTGAAAACAGCTTTCCTCAATAGTGATTTGGATGAGGAGGTATACATGGAACAACCTAAGGAATTTGATCTTCCTGGAAATGAAAAGAAAGTATACATGTTGGTAAAGTCATTATATGGCTTGAAACAAGCACAAAAACAGTGGCATGAGAAATTTGATTCTGTTATCTTATCTAATAGAATTAAGCATAATAATGCAGATAAGTATATTTATTCTAAATTCACAAAGGACTATGGTGTCATTGTGTGCTTGTATGTTGATGATATGCTCACATTTGGGACAAATATAAGTGGTATTAATGAAACAAAGAAGTATTTATCTTCACAATTTAAAATGAAACATCTAGGTGAGGTAGATACTATCTTGGGCATCAAAGTTAAGGAAAATAGTAGGGGTTATGCTTTGTGCCAATCCTACTACATTGAGAAAATTATAAATAAGTATCAACATTTGGGAATTAAAGAGGTAAGCACCTCATATGATATTTCACACAAACTAGTGGAGAACTCTGGGAGAGCTATTGCTCAAATTGAGTATGCTAGTGAAATTGATAGTTTAATGTACGTCATGCATTGTACTATGCTAGATATTTCATTTACTGTTTGCAAGCTTTCCAAATATACTAGTAATCCTGGCACTGAACATTGGAAAGCAATTGCAAAAGTCCTTGGATATCTTAAAAGAACTATAAATATAGGACTGCATTACGAAAACTACCCAACAGTATTAGAGGGATACACTTGTGCCAGTTGGATAACAAGTGCCAGTAACAATAAGTCTATATCTGGTTGGGTTTTTACCTTTGGTGGAGGAGCTATCTCTTAGGCTTCTAAGAAACAGACGTGCATAACTTATTCCACTATGGAATCTAAGTTTGTTGCATTAGCAGGAGCAGGTAAAGAGGTAGAATGGTTAAGAAATTTATTACTAGAAATAGAGTTGTGGCAACAACCAATGGCAGCCATTTCTTTACATTTTGATAGTGAAGTTGCTATGTCTAGAGATTATAGCAAGATATATAATGGGAAATCTAGACATATAAACTTGAGACATAAGTATGTCAAGCAATTAATTCTTGAAGGAATTATAACCATAATATATACAAAAACAAGTAATAACTTGACAGACCTATTCACAATAGGACTTACTAAGGATCTAGTAAGAAAAACATCAATTGGAATGGGCTTAAGACCCTTTTCATATAGTCACTAGTAATAGAAACCCAACTTTCTTTAGTGTTACCACGAGTTAAAAGTTCAATGGGTAAAAACAAGTTACTGATAAGTGGCTGTGAAGGTACTAGGACAACTTTCAAATAAGCTAGTACGTAATATTTGAAGGCTGAGTATAACTCTTAATGAGGCTTATGTGTTTAAATATGACCAAAATTATTCAAAGCTTAAGGGAAACCTCACCTATATAAACATAAGGAGTGGTGCCGTTCCTGTCAAAGGTTCAAGGGTTGACCTTTGGAAATGTTTATGAATACTAGGATGTGGCACATGGCCATATTGGTGCTATAACAATCTTGGTGAATTTCTAAAGGTGTTGGAGAGTCTTGTGTGTGGTACTTCTGGTTCTAATGCAAAGAATAATGGTTCAATCGCTTAATACACCATTTATTCTATTACAACTTTGAAGTACTTACACTAAATAAATATTCAAGTCAAGAGACATCTTTCTTATGCATGATTCTAGAAATTCTTAACATCACTATCTAAGTGGGGGATTGTTAGAATTAATTAAAACTCTAGATAGTATATTAAGTGGAGAAGAGATGAGAATTCGTTTGGGATTTTAATCCCATATTGAAAAAATAAGTAAAAGAGAGTCCCTTCATTAAGTAAATCTCTTATTAAGCTTTTAAATTATTTTAAAATTTTTTGGAGAGTGTCCAAGTGCATAGGAATTATATATATATATATATATTATATTTAATAATCAATACTAGCACTTAGCACTTAGCATGGCGATTAAATTCTAATTATATTTTAATCTAGCACTTAATTAAATATGTAATTTAATTTAATTATTTAAATTATATTTTATATCAGAAACAATGTGATTATTAGAAGAAAAAACAAAACTATTATAATCAATGTATTATTTAACCTAATAGTCATAACTGTGTGAATAGTTGTTGTAATCTTATATAAGGGGAATTAATCCTCACAAATTATTATGTAATTTTTTATAGCAAAGTATGATTACTCTTTAGCAAAAAAGATTTTTCATACTTTTTTCAATTATTTTTAACACCAGTAGAAATTCTTAAGCAAGAATTTCAATGTTAACTGCAATTCTTATGGTGCCTTAGTTAAATTCTAGAGATAAATTGACATAGTCCCTGTAGCACAAATAGTGGAGGCAATTATTACCTTAAGGACAGTGTAGGAATTCTCTGCACGCAATCAGGCACATTAGACTTCTAACTTTTCAATACATTAAATTTAACAGTTTTTTGTTTCAATTTTTAATTAAAAATTCGAAATGAACTAACAATTGCAAATAAACATCACTGGCATCGTTTACTCACTTTGTTTCATATGATAAAATTTTAAATAATTAGTTATTTCAAATAATAAGTTTTCATTAAAAAAAATATTTACTTAACCTGAACATAATAATGTATCTAAATGTATTAAATAGCGTAAGCATACTTTTGTAGTAGAAAATAGTTACCCGATAAGGATTATGTTAAATACTATGAAATTAATTTTTAAATGAAAATTTTAAAGAAACAAAGACCTTATTTATTTATATTTTCTAGGAGAAACTTCAATTTTTAAAATACTTTCAAACAAGCGTGTATGACATGTATTACTTGAGACTACTGTTAAAATAATATTTTTCTCCCAAAATATCTCAAAATAAATTATAATTATACATATATAACAAATCAACAATTACATATATATAATCATTTGATCAGTACATACATATATATATATATATATATATAAAATTTACTTTTACCCTACTAATCAAATAAAAACTAAACTAATGTGAGGTATATACAATAAATTTTGTTTTCCCACGGCACATTTTCAAACAAGTTATTTTCTTTTAAAATAATAATAAACAAATATTACATTCCCTAAACACACCACCAAATACATTTTTGCAAAATAACATTTTCAAAACACCGACCGAAAACATATAAAATTATATTGGTTGATTGTGGGTTCATAATCGCCTGAGGCCCATAAAATGGGACCTACGGAACGAAGATTTATTGTGAAAGCCCATAGCCCCACAGTCATTGTGATCAAACAAAGGAAGAAGGAAGGAGAAAGACGTAATTTGAACGCATCGTCACTGGCAAAGCAAAATAATCTTTTTCGTCCATGATATCTAATTCCTATTTCCTTCCAATTGGATGAGGACCCTACCACTACTCCAATCCATTAAAATAATCAAACCAAGTGTACAAACACTCAGACCTCACTCAATTTTTCATTGAAGAGCCTTCTTCTAATTGCATTTCGTAGCTTGCTTGCATATATATAAACACTCTCAATCTCAATCTCCATCTCCATCTCAACATGCTATTCACATTTTTCTTTGGATCAAAAATAAAAAATGAAGAAGGAAAATAGTTCCAAGCTTTATTTTAATAAAATATTTATATATATATCATCTTATATTCCACATAAAAAGTGCATGTTAGGTATATCAATAATTTATATATATATATATATATATATATATTTGTTATCAATCGCATACGACTGATGTGCATTTGTATTTTGCAATGCAAAATTAAATATAAATTCTATTAGAAAATCCAGTTCAGTCAAAAGTTATTTTACGTAATTACTTTCCACAATCCATTGTCGAATTGCTAAATAAGATTATGGGTTTATAGACAACAATATACGATGAGTAGAATTTTTCATATTAGTTGTGAAGTTAAAAATTGGGCTGTTTGGTTTGTAGAAAAATATGTACTTCTGCAAATAAAGGATCTTATCTCCAACTTCTACTGGACAATCTTTTCACCCAACACAAAAAATGTAACAAAGTCATACTGTAATAACTCGTTAAAATATTTTATAAAATATTTGAAAATGTAAAAGATATTTAAAATATTACTCTATTAATTACTAATTTATAGGTTTATACATAGTACAAGGCTATAGGATTCACATTTAAGTAATTTTAATTAAATTTTGAATTTCTTAATTAAATTAATAACTTTTCATTAATTATTGGTTATTAGTTTGGTATTATTTATTCCATTTAAATATAGCTAAATTTTTGAAATCATTCTTTTGATTGGAACAAATTATTTTTTATTTATCTCTAATGCTAAAAACGATTGCATTTTATTTGTAAAATCTCTTTCATCTTTATTCACAATATATGGAAGATTTTTTGATCAATTCAACTCTACAATTTGATAAGTTTCGTTTTTTTCATAAATTTTCTCATATCTTTAATAACTAATTTATAGTTATACCAGAGTATTACGAAAATTATTTCATTAATATTCTCAATTTCTAGCATTTTTCCTTCTATCTCTTTGTGTGCATCATTATTTCATTCTTCAAATTACTTATTGCTTGCTTTGTTTAATTATTCACTTTTTTTATTTTGTTTTTGTTTGTTTAATGCGGATATGTTACATGATGGAAGAGATTTTTACACTTTAATGCCCATAATTCACTTTTGAACCATAAATAAAGTCTATCATTTAACTTTTATTTGTTATTAAATTTGTGTACTTTTACGTCTTTTTGTTTTTACTTAGTTTGAGTTATCAATTCATTTATTTTATTTTTAAATTTTCTTTTTATTCAAGTTTGGTTGGATTTTAACCTTATTTCATGATAAGTTATCTCACGAGAGAGTGGGATAATTTATCCCATGGGTGGGGGTAGGATTAATAATACTACGTGTTAAGTTTATATATACGGGCTCAATAGTAAATCATGGCCATATGTGTATACAATCCCACAAATCAAACATTGGATTGAAAAGGATTATTTTCTCTAATCCCATGTAATCCCACCAAGCAAACTTGCCCTTAATTTATAATTCTATGAGATGGAATATATTAATTGTTCTCAATATGTTTTAATTTTGTTACATTTATAGTAGTTACAATTTACTCTTCAACCATCAATAAATTTTTTCATTTAACTTTTGTTTTATTTAAATTATTATACATTTAGTATATTTTTACTCACTCTTTGAATCAAGTTATCAATTCATTTGTTAAAATTTGCATTAGAATTGTAAATTTTCTTTTTTTGTTAATCTAATTTTATAGGATGAGATATATTATTTGATTTTAACATTTTTAAATTTTTTTTCACTTTTGAATATTTATAATTTTAAAAGTATGTCATTTAGTTTTTATTTTTATTTCATATATGTAGTTATGTATGTATGAGTATACATAATTCGAATTCTTTTATTTTTAAAATTTTATATACTACTTCATTAGTGTATATTCTTAAATCTTTCTTATCTATTCGAAAAATATTATGAGATGGTTGTATTAATAGAAAATACACCTCTTTTCAATTCTATTTTCTTTAAAATTTTCATTTGCTTGAAAGGTTAACAACTTCTTTTGTTATTCACTACTTTTTTGCTATTTGTGCCATATTCATTATATGAAAATCCAATTATAATTACATAAAATATTTTAGAATACATATAATAATTTATTTTTTTTATATTTTCTTTTCACATTCTAAGTTTCATCCTTATATTCCTTCATTAATTCCTATTTTAAAATAGATTTTGAATTTATAATTACTTTATCAATTTACTATTATTTTAACTTTGATTACTAATGTCAAACTCTTTTCTTCACTTATTCAATGACTAAACTATGAATCAAATTGAAAGGTTTTTTATTAACGTATATTCTAATATTGATTTTAACTTTATAATTATTTTATAGATTTATTTTTATTTTATTTTTTTTATGTTTAGTATCTTGATTTTGTCTTGACTAATTAATTTTGAATAAAAAATTAAGCTACATAAGATTTTCTTTAAACTTTTTGCGGCCTACATATTATCTAATTTTTTATTTTTTAAGTTACAACTTAATATATACTCATCATCCTTTTCACATATCTTTATTTTAAATGTAACTACTTGTTAGTTTTTGATTGCATCATGACATTTTCTTTTCTTTCCTTTTTTTTTTTTTTTGATAAAGTATAGAATCTTATTTATAGGCTTTTATCTTTGGAAGTTTAAATTTTCTTTTACCTTATTCCATGACGTCATGTATAAAAGATATATGTTCTTTAATGTCTTTAGATGTTTCAAACTTTCAAACACTAAATTTTGATATATTGGAATAAAATTTAATTTACCCATTACTTGACTAATTTTTTCATAGTTTGACTTTTGCATTATTATTTTTAATTATATTTATAATTCAACAATTATATTAATACATGCATTTTCAATAATCTGTGCATAGCACAAGGATAATGCTAGTAATGCGTTATTATTTTATAATTTTTTAGAAAAAACAAAATTATTTTTACAAAATCTTTTAAATTTAATAATGAGATCTTGAGACAAAATTACTTGTAGAAAATTTTGAAGAAAAAGAGAAATAACTATTTGCCTATTGGTAAATACAATATTGTATTACTTGGTTATTTCATACAATTGATTTGGATACCATTTCTTTCTTTACAACACTATATTTCATTAATACTAATTTGAATATTTTATTTATTATAAACTATCAAATAATAATAATAATAATAATAATAATAATAATAATAATAATGATGATGATGATGATGATGATGATGATGATATTAATTTTATAAAATCATCTTAGGCATGATATCAGCTGATAATAGGAATCTACAAGACATCTAAGTGCTCTCGTGAAAGGCAACATTTATTATATAATAATTGCCAATATTGTCCAATTCATTATTGGGATTCAAGTTGGTTTCGACATCATAAGCAGAAGAAAAGTAGTAAACTGAGACAACACAGCCAATTTAACAATAAATAAAAATCGCGCATTAATTAATATAATTTAAATGCACACTTTCCATTATAATAAAGGTACGTAGCCACTTTCATTTTTGCTTCAACAAATGGACAAGGGATGACCTCCCATCTATCAATTGTAATTTCTATTATTTCATAAGGCAATGTAATGCTTTTAATGGAGTTTATCACTTTTACTTCACATAAAAATTTTAATTTTTTTATCCAACTATTTATTGCATATTTATTCTTTCTTTTACACATTTGACTGCAAAATAGTGATAATTGAGCAACATGCATGATTTGGTTTGGGGTGAGTTGGATGAAGCTCTATCTAAGCTTGTAATGCGCATATTCTTCGCGTTTTGTTGCGATGACGATTTTAAATTAAGCAGAGCTCTTATGGTTTAAAAACCCATGCAGAGTGCATAATTTTTCTGCAGCTTTATTTGTCTTTTCTTTCTTTCTTTTCTTT
Organism: Jacaranda copaia; assembly: GCA_014898725.1. Classification (NCBI taxonomy): domain Eukaryota; kingdom Viridiplantae; phylum Streptophyta; class Magnoliopsida; order Lamiales; family Bignoniaceae; genus Jacaranda; species Jacaranda copaia. The sequence goes on from JACGDI010005578.1 coordinate 254,723, forward strand.
TTTGGCTCACTATAATAAGATACGTTATGTCCTTAATACAGAGGAGTATCAAGAAGAAAAGAAAGAAAAAGAATGCCTGAGAAGGGGGGGCACTAAATTTATTTTTTTTTAAAAAAAAGTGAAAATGAAATCTATTTAAAAATGTCAAATTTATTTCTAAAAATTAATAGGAATCATGCTTGATAGATTGGGGAAAGCCATTTTTATCAATTTGGTAGCGCAAGAAAAATGGGCAATGCCTTTATTAGAATATGAAAATCCAATATAGAATCCATTTATCAAATTATAATTACCTTTCTTGATTTTTTCTTTTTTAAATTACAATTAGCCCCGTGCTAAGCCTCAAAATTCAACTTAACCTCTAAAGGTGGGATTTCATATATGTGCCGTCCCGTCAGCTATTTGTTTACGTAATGATCCACCATAAACATTAGACAACACATTTGTTGCTCGCTAATTTTAAGAAATAACAAATCAGGTAGTGGAAAAAATAAAATATATGAGATACACATTCCCTAAAATCAACCTTCAGCAATAATGCTCACCATACAACTCCGGTGCCTTGCCCACAAATACTACTTCACTTCTGCCCCACTATTATATAACATGGGAGCAGGAACAACCACCATCTTGGGGTTATTCCTGTTAAATCCACCCCATCCGTAATCCATATGGTAATGTTGCAAGTAGGCTTAACCATCTATCCATATGGTAATGTTGCAGGTGTGCGTAATTTGGTATGCATTTTTAT
>JACGDI010005578.1:275526-339502 GCA_014898725.1 Jacaranda copaia
TTTTATTAATTATTATTAAATAATTATGATATATTAATAATTTATATTCACTTTCACAATATTAACTATCAAAAATTAAATGTATATATGAAATAATGAAATTATCTAATAAATATGAGCTTTGATAAACATTAACTTATTTTTTATTTTTTTATTTAAAGAGTGAGATTTTTTTCTTTTTAATTTAATTATACATTTTTATCTAAGAAGCTTAAAATTTATCCCCTCCCCCTCTCCCCCAAAAAAGATAGTTGATAACTAAGTTATTTTAAAACAACAAACAATTTTTCATATTTAATAATCTCTTTTGTATTTATATAGATACAATCACATTATTTTTACTTGAAGTAATACAATATTCAATTATTTCTAACGCAAAAATTAATAAATGAATAAATAATATTTAATCATTTGATCAAATAAATTATTTTTATTTATCAATTGAATAATTATTTTTTAAACAACTTCAAAATTAAATTTAAAATATTTAACAATCATAATTATCTCTTAATATCACGACTTACTTAAAAGTTTTTACAGCTTATTTGTTGCTTATGAAAGAGATAAACAAATATTTATGTAATGTTAAAGACTTAGAAATTTGAAACATGAATAATTATAAATTAATTGATGTACAAATCCTTAATTTATCAAAGTCATCAAAATTTGATTATTTTTATAATAATATTTTAGATATGTAAAATATTTTTAGATAAAATTATATATATATAGAATATAACATATAATTTCATTGAAGAATTTGTTTCAAATGTAAACAATTACTTCCTGCAGCAACTATAAACTCTGAATTTTATTTTTATATTATTAATTTGAATTATTTTAGTTTTTTAATAATATAATGATGGAGAACTTATTTTCAGTTATTTGAAATAAATTCCTTTATATGGGACATATATATAGTTGATATAGTTGAAACTTTTTAAAAGTTTGATAAATGACCACTAAAGTAGCAAATGATATTCATTTTTATATTTTTTTAATATATTTAATTACACTATTTTATAATTATATTGTGTACATCTATTTTAATATTTTTTTACTTATAATAGTTCATAAAAATATTTTTACATAGATTAATGATGTGAGATTAAAAAAAAACAAACTAAAAGTAGGTATCCGTTTAATTATTCATAATTTTTATATTCTAACTATAAAAGAAACTTATGAGAGATTGATATTTTATTTAAACCGAATATTGAAAATTTACTTATTATTTCATACATGTGCATAACATATATTAATTGATAATTTCAAAAATAATAAAATAACTACATATATAAATAAAAATAAATAAATTTTACCTATCAGAGTTTTTTGGAATATTAAGAGATATTTTAACTTATAAAAGTTATATGTTACAAACTACTTATTGAATTAGTTATTAAATAATTAATGACCTAACATAAGCTATTTTCATAAATAAAGTACAAAGAGATAATATATATTTATTATAATAGAAAATATTTAACATTTAAAATTTCAAATATCATAAAATTTGTAACTATAAGTTCTACATTATTAACAAATCACACAAAAATGTTTTAGATTAGAAACAAAATTATTTGCTTATTTATCATATCAAAATGTGTGTATAAATATATATAATTTAAACAGCGCATTTAGTAAAATATTATGCACCATATTTTTATTTTATTATTTCTTTTATTTATTTTTAAACTTTATCATTTTATAAATTTTTGTATAATTTGTAAACTTAGGTTATGTTTGGTTACGTTTTGGCAAAATGTAACCAAACATATGGGTTACTCATTGCCCAAAATAACAACTTTTAATTCCCAGAATACCACTTCAAATCAATTGACTTATTACAAAAAATCAAATATGCATACATATGTTTATCATAATATTTTATCATTATTTTTATGATTAAAAAATTATATCCAATCATCACTTATACATATTATATATTTTATTATTATTTTTGTAATAAAAAATACTATTTAATTCATTTTGGCAAAATATAACCAAACATATGGGTTACTTTTTTCCAAAAACAACAACTTCTAATTCCCAGAATACCCCTTCAAATCAATTAGTTTATTATCAAAAATCACATATGCATACAAACGCACATCATAATATTTTATCATTATTTTTACAATTAAAAAATCATATTCAATTATCACATATACATATTATATATTTTTTTATTTTTTTATAATAAAAAATATTATTTAATTCTATTTTCACTCTAAAAACCCGACAAAAAAGTATTAATTTGATTGTTACAGTAAAAATTGTCTCGTCTCAAAACACAAACAAACATACCAAAATTCCCTTAAAACATTTTTCTATCTATTCCCAAAATATAAACAAACATACATTACATTTTCCAACACAAATTTCACATTCTCCAAACTCAGTCCCAAAATTCATTTTCCCAAGACATATTCAAAATATATAATTCATATCCAAACATTACCTTAAAGCGAGCGATTCTTAATATTCTACAGCTTATTTAACTATAAATCATCTTGAAATATAAATTTTTTAATCAAAATATTCATATTATTTTATTTAATTAATAATAAATTTTCTTTTATTAAATATTAAAAATAATTACAGCTCATATTTTAATCACATGACATAAAATAAATATTATTATAAAATAAATTATTTCAATCATATAATTATTTGCACCACGCATACATACTAATATTTAGCATACGCAACATGATTGGATTGCGCACAATTACAATTGGTCAGCCAATATTTCTCATATGACTTTCAGATTGAAGGATCTCAACTTGACCTAAGCCAACCAATTGTTCTCCAAAAAAGGTATCTGAGTCAATATTCAAATCTAAATATTGTTCATGAAATAACTCACGCTAGCTTCATCTCTTAGCTTTATAAATTTTCATCAGGAAAATGTGCCTCGAAGCCCCCAATGTCAAAACTCCCAAAATTAGAACTCATCATATACAGTCCATCTTGAAATCTATTGTTTTCCACCCAAATCTGCATCTCTGTTCCCCAGCAAGTGTGGAAGCTCATCTGTAGTATGAGGCTAGAACATGAAGCATGAGTGCTGCGGATGCGGTTACGAGCAATTCCTGAAACACACAGAAAAATCACTAATATTATCTCATCGTAATTTTCCTCAAGTTGGAAACCACTAAGTTATGATATGAGTTGGACTATGAAAACCATAGATACCCTTCAAAATGCATAGATCACGGCACCAAGGAGTTAATTAATCAAGAGCCACCATGCAAGATTAATTTAGAGGTTAAGTGGAATTAGTCTTCTGAAGAAGGCTGATTTATAAATTAAGCTCATAAGCTTAATGAGGTTAACCAGACCAAGAATAGGTTGGTGGATGATGTGAAATTGTGGGCACATTCTCTAGTCACAACCTACTGCCTACTAACACCCCAAGCTGATTAGATGCCTCTGAAAATAACTTGAATTTGCACGTTCTACAGTCACAACCTATGTATGAAACAGAAAAAATAAAATAAAGATAAAAGAAAAGGTTCTCATGCCAACTCTTCTGAAAAATACAGGTAATTTCTAGAGATATTTATGCACCAGATGCTTAGTTTCCACAGTCTACATTAAAATAATTTCGTAATTGTCCCAAACTAATTGTTTTGCAGTTAACGTAGGGTTAAGCATTTCCAAAAATGTATTACTTTTTTCCAAAATATGATTTTCATCTGCCATCAATGACATGCCTGAAAGTTTTTAGTACTCTGCCACATGCCGAGTTTCTTTCATACACTTGATTTTAGGCCAACTCCTCTCATAGTGCACTGTCCAGTTTGCAAAATGCAAATCAAATTCTTGCAGAATGTACTAGAGATCTATGTGCTAAAGGGTTCGCATTTTAGAACTTACCAGATTCAGTGTCAGTCCCTAGGGCATAACTAATCAACCAGAACACACAGCAAAACAATATTATTCTGACAAAATATAAGAAGCATTATTATCATAATGATCCACACAACACATAGATTCTCTATTTTATGGTGGTGGACAATGGTTATTACCTGGTTGTTGTACAAGAAAACAGGTATATAACCAGCAGTAAATTCAAGCACGTTTAGAACACCTGTGTACCCCTGCAATTTAATGAGCAAACATCATAAAACTAAACTGAACCATACACATAATGTCAAACTTTAATCCATAATAACTGAATTGTGAAATTGTAAGCATTCGACATGTGAAAGGGGGGAAAACTCAATCCTACTAGAATGAAACCATAATATAAATAAAATTGCAACGGTGAGGAAGTAATTTGTTGCTGGTTGGAAAATGTTTGATCATAGCAACATCAGGTAACTTTTGTGATCTCTCACTTGAACAAGGTAAAATATTTTCTCTAACTTGGAGTTTGCAGAAAACCAAAATTTAAATTGTTCCGCGTACCAAAGAGGCAAAAGCTACACAGCCAAAAACCAGCCCAAGAGATCGAAGTAGCCTTTTGCCCATTCGCAACATTCGGCCTTCATCCTCACCATCTTCCTGCAGCAATGATCAGCTAGAAAAGATCACTAACTGGAATATACTAATATTATCCTTTCAGAACATTGAAAGAATCACCAATTTCCTTTTATAACTTACTGTGAATGTGGGAGATGCAGGAGATTCAAATGTCTTTAACTTCTCGAATATCCGATAAACAAACACAAAAGCTAAAAATTGCAGAGGTTTATATTCAGCACTACGCTTGATAAAAATCCAAGCTGTCTGCAGAAAGACAAGGGAAATGAATAATACATATCTGCAATTTTTAAAAAGCCAGCACATCTGTGAAACTTCAATGCTTCAGTTTCCTATTTGTATACCGTACTGAGATATGTCACATAATAATTTACTTTTTATTCATTCAGTATAATGACCACTTTTAAAACCTAGGATGTTATCTAATTATGTAACTTTCATTTTCTTAAGCAATTATATTTTGTTCCATAGGCAATGTTTCTCCAGGGTCCATAAAACCTCAACAAAAACTTGTTACTTGCTGCATCTTAACATATCATATGCTGACAATAAAAGCTCCACTACTACACTAAATTTTAAGTTGTACATGAGTTGAGTTCAACATTTCACATATATGTAACAACAGCTCTAGTGATGAATTACTATAAAAGTATCAGTACAAATCTTGCATCTCACAGCAGGGTTAAACTCAAAATTATTGAACACACTTCTCATTTATTTCCATTAATGACAACTGAACTGAGACAAGAAAATGAAATCCCATTTGGGGAGGCTAGAAAAGTCATTTAGCATTTCAGGTTCTGAAACGAAGCCCATATATTGCTGGAGATTTTAGGTGATTTCACATGGATATTCTCAAGCAAGAAGTAATAATAACAATTCCCAGCATCAAAAGAAGACATCCAAGAATGCGAGGAGTTATTGATGTTCAAGATCCTAGTGCGATGCAAAGTAAATCAACCTATTTCTCCTCTCCCTCCTTGAGTCCCGCACTGGAAAAAGAAAAAGGATCCTAATGAAAAAAGGTGAATTAGAGCAATTTTTCTACTTACAAAAACAGCTGATATTGCCATGTTGATTCGAATATCTTTGAACTCAGATTTGGCAAACCTGAACCATGCACCAGATAAGGATTATAAAATAACCCTGGAAAAAAATTCTGTATTCCAGGTTAAGAGGAGATGCAACGGATTTAAAGAACTATGAACTGAGAACTGGAAGTTAACCTCAATACTCCTGTTTTCAAGGATATCCACAGAATACATTTGATTTAAATTATGGTATGAGTAAAAAATTGATCTATTCAAGGGTACGCACATGTGATAGATGAGTCACTGAATCATCAGACAAGTTATTATATCTCTACTTAGATATAAGAATGGGATAAGAAGATTCAAATAGTTGCCCTTGATCAAATGGTATATAAATCATGTTTAGGTTGAGTTTTATTAGGATTGAGAAACATAACAGAGACATCAAAAAAACTTACTTGCAACAACATTAATTTCCAAAGCTACTCATTGGTAATCCATTGATGGTAAGACATACCTGGGGCCCCATGGAACAATTGGCTGCTTATCAGCATACTTAATATCTTTTGAGACCTGGGCTTCATATAAAAATAAAAATTATTAAATATCACCAAGACAGTTGATCAAAGCATAGGGACAAACATATCGCAGGGAAAACGACGATGATTGATTGCTGACTCTTATTATTTCCCATCTTCTTATAACCACATCTAGATTAGAAGTAGGTCTCAGGGGACTAAACATTGAACCACACCAGTAAAGTGAATTCCCAAAGCATCAGTCATGGCTTCCACTAGAAAACCTATTTCCGCTTCATCACACTTGCCCCCAGCACAATGTGCGCATACAAACACCTCACTGGAATGTAAATGCTCAATTCCACTATTTACTGGAGATCATATCAACATGAAGTGAACAAGTATTCTTCTGGAAAAGATCTTATAACCAACAAAGTCAAACTAAAATTCTTTATATCTTTAGCTATATAAAAGCCATCAAATTTTTCTTCAAGAAGTTGCCACAAAATCAATAGTTAAGCCCAGTAGCTACCAACATTGCTTCATAAATATGACATATCTTTTCCTTTATCAACATAGGTGCATGCAAAATTATATAAATGAACACACTGTATGTGCTATAACATAATAGAACTTAGTTGCAGAGCAACATAAAGCAATGAGGGCAAAACTAAAAATTGCATAAGGGATGTCTTATTTTAGATGGCTTGGAAGCTCTTAGTAGAGCTAAAACCAAATTACCCAGGTCCAATCCCTAAGTCCTTTATTTTTGTCAACTAAATCAAAAAGGAAGAACTTAGAACCAAGAATGTGATCAAAGAAATTACAGTAGCAACAATAGTTTTGATTTTTTAAGATCTCATATCATTGTATTCATGCACTATAAACACAATGTAAACCTTGATCCAAGCATTAATAAATGAATCTGGTCAAATATGTACAAAATGAGGCTTTTTATCTTTCAATTTTAAATATTCAAAGCAAACTAGCCAACAAAAGAAAACCCATACATACCCGAAATGAACCAAATGTTTCACCCCTCTTCCGTTTTGTTAACTGAGACATCATTATTTTGTCGTATGCTTGTTCCAACTGGAAAAACACATTTAACAATGATAAATACCAAACTTCAGCGCATACAATATTTTGCACAAATTCATAAACCTAACATTCAAAGAAGATAAAGATCATCAATAGTGTACTTGGGCTGCAGCTGCTTCGTCACCTCTCCGCTCAGCATCCTTGCGCTTTTTGGCATAAGCTGCCTTCACCATGTCAAATCCCTCAAGGGGATTAACACCTAGAACCTGGAAAAATATTAAATAAATAGCCAAGAAAGCATAAAAGCTGGAAAAATAGAAACAGGAAACCTACAAATTACCTCATACGGATTGACATCGCTGTTTGCACCAGAACTTGCGGCAGCAGAAAATGCCGCACAGACCAGCCGATTGCTGCTCACTGAGGGTAATCTGGAAAACTTGAAGATATCAAAACCTCCAATTTCATATTGAAAACGGACAGAAAAGCACAAAATGAATCAAAAAAGGATAAGGGAATCATCAATTAAAGGAATACCTGAGAAATGTACGATTAAGTGGAAGCGAACTAGCTTTGAGAAAATAATTACTTGGCGGAAATTTAGAGGTTTTGGGGCATGGGATTATCGACAACGCCATTGATTTGAGAGATTCAGTTAGGGTTTACTGGGGTTTTGGCTGTTGACGTACAGCCATTATTCTCTGCTCTCCTTTATCTGCAGGAGAACAAAACAACAATATTTAAACAAATATTAGACGGTCGCAAATTGTAACATCAGGTTCGCGTGGCCTAATGGATAAGGCGCTCGCCTCCGGAGCGGGAGATTGTGGGTTCGAGTCCCACCGTGAACGCGATTTCCTGTTTTGCTTTCTTGTCATGGTTTTTCAGTGTCTTGTATATTTTGCACCCCAAATAAATGTTGTCCTGTACTGTCTTCATTTTTGGCTTCATTTGTTCTGGAATTTAACATTTCTATCAAGTAATGTAATGTTTGTTTTCATTTCCAATAATCAAATTCTCCAAAATATAAATAAATATTTTCTGTAAAATTTAATGTTTTTTTCTTTTAAAATTCATTAACAAATTTTAACCATTTCAAATTATTACATTAATCCAAACTATGAGACTGAATTACCTAACATGCCTATGCATATAAGAAATCCTTCTGTCACCCATTAAAATTAATAAAACTGAAGTTAACTCTCTTATGATGTGAGTTACTATCCTTTAATCACTTATATTGCTTTAAATATTTGATTCCATTTTTCAATTGAAATGAAATATTATTACCAAAATGGAATTTACACCGAGAATAGTCAAAAGAAGACATATTCCATATCTAATATTTGACCTATGTCCGTCATAAAAAGGAGATTTGCTTATCTACTAGGAAATCAGATCGAGCAGCAAATGAACACTTTTCAAAGTATCAATATCATGACATGAATGGTAAAGAAAGAGGCGGTGACAGTGGCGGACGTGCTGGGAAGAGAAATATTGATGATTGCTCGTCGGGGTTGAGCGGGGAAGGGGCTGAGGATCATGGTCAATTAATAATTTTATAGAATTTAATTTTTTTAAATTTGATTAAAAAAAAATTCGAGACCGAGTTTATTTTAAAAAAAACTTTTTTCCGGAGACACTACTTCAATTATAAACTCCACAAATATATCTCTTCAGAAATATATAAACCCTAACGGAGAAAACATTAGGCTATTAAAAATATTTGTAATTTAAATAGACACACATACTGAGGTAGTAATATGATTCAAAATTCTATTTTCCTCCAATCCAGCATATCACTTCATCTGATATAATTGAACACACATTTTACATTTATTTAACATGCCCAATAGGGAAGCTCTGCACTCTGCATTCCCCACAGACCAAACTTATTTCACAACATCAACACATAATTCTCCATGAATTGCAAAATACATAACAATATATCAACTTGAAAACATTAAAATTATAACTTATTTGATCAAAGAACAACACACTGGCTATGACAACCTATTCAGTCTTTCTCTCAGATATGTTGTAATGAAATCCGTCTGGGAATCTGATGATTGGCGACCGCACAATTTTGCCTCCCTTAACTAAAGCCCATCTGCAGATAAAAGGCAAACAAGACACAGATACTTGCAATCTGCATTGATCTCATCATTAATTCTTATAAAAGCAGTTAGAAGATTGAAAATCAAAACAAAGTACCTGTACTTTGTGACCAAGACATGCAAAAATGTTGCAATAAGCACTCGGCTATATTCTGCACCAGCACACTGCTTCATACCGGAACCAAATGGCATGAAACATTTGGACACAACGCTTGGCTGAAGTTCCTGTTGTCCAAATCCAAAGTAAGAAACCATTTTTGTCTATTCAAGAAAATCAGAATCTTTTAGTTTCTAAATACAGCAAGTTTTCACCTTCCAACGCCAGGGATTGAATTTAAGGGGATCCTCAAATTGTGTAGGATTTAGGTGAAGACCGGCGGTAGCAATCATTATCACCCATCCTGCCGGGATTGTGTATCCATTGACTGGGATATCTTTCATTGCTCGACGAAAGAACCCTGGAGCTATATTTCCCAGCCGCAGAACTTCATTAATTACCTACAGTTTGTGCCGAAGTTTTGGTTAGAAAAAAGTAGATTACATCAGTATGTGGAAGTGGGCAACCTCAATTTCATCAGACCTGAAGTGTAAATGTCATTGACTTGTACTCGTTCCATGTTACGACAGAGTTTGAGTTTTCTCTCTTCTTCAAGATTGCCTCATGCTCCGCCTGTTCAGTGCAGGATTAATGGCATGAGGGCCTTGATCCTTTATCTTGAAAAGTTGAGTGATAGTTTATGTGTATATATAGATACTCTACTGCAGAAAAATACCTCTTCACTAACAAAAAATTTATAAAGAATAGGGTTCCATTATAGATCGAATGCAGCCATAATGGACTTAAAAAAAAGTAAAAATATATATTAGTAACGAAAGAGCTCATAACAAATTTCATACTAAGTCTAACCATTACAATCAAATAATTTTTTGATTCATGATAGAAATTCTAGCAAAAAATTAATTCCATGATGCATTTTATTTTCTTCAGAAAGCTATCCAATGATAAAGCATAAACCAACAAATCTGTAAAATAAATCCATCAAAAAAATCATGTTTTATGATAGATATCATGAATTTTTCGACTGGTGAAGGGATGTTCTCTTATAATGATATAAACTTACCGTTAATTCCTCCAAGACTAAGGGATGCTCTGCTAGTAACTTGAAAGCTAAAGCCAGGGTGGTGGAGATTGAATCAGAAGTCACAAACAGAAGTCCAAACATAAGCTGAACTATGAAGTCCTCGTTTAAGAATGATTCGGTATTCTTGTCTTCGATGATATGATCAAGAAGATCTCCATGACGCCTTTCGGACTCTGCCAGCCTCTTCCTCACGACATCCCTCATCATTTCCCTTACTTTCTTGTGAATCTGCACAATGTTTTTCCTTAATGCACTACAGCTTGATCATCAAGCAGACTATAATTCTAATGTCAAAAGAGAGTATGTTGTCTACCTGCAGACATTTATGATGTGCAGTACCAGGAATGTTGATTGGAAAAGACATTAGACCTTCTACCAAGTCCCTGAACATGTCACTTATCTTCAGAGGCGCATTCTCAAGATCACCGCTGAAAATTTGCTTTGCGGCAAAATCAATAGCCATCTGCCATGAAAATCAGTACTCAGCTGATCAGCAAATCTTGACGATAGATATGACATATTTATAGTGTGGCGGATTTGGAAAGAAAAATTTACCGTTACAGATTCACTTTTAACTTCAACAGATTGATGAGATGCCCAAGTTGAAAGAGTTTTTCGGACCATTACTTCCATCTGAGGAAGGAGTTTGCCCCTGAGGGCCTCAGCGCCAAAATGGTTTAAAGTCAAGTTTCTGGTGTATTTTCTTGAAGATTGACTGGCTTGGTCGAAAACCTCAGCAAAAGTGTCCATGGACCATGTGTCCACTAGCTTTCCATCTTGTCTGAGGAGAAAATGATTGAATTCCGGGTCTGCTGTAATGATCACCGGCCGCCCTGCCACGTTGGTCCGGAAGATGGGTCCATAGCTATAACCACAACAACAAAAGTTTAATTTTCAGTTACCAAAAATGAGATCATATTTAAACATGTCTTTTAAAAGTAATGATTGAAATATCTATAATGCCCAAATTCATGCCAAGCTAAATACCAAGGCCAAACATCTCGTGGTATTGTGCCTTTAGCCATCGATTTTTGTGGTGTTGTACAAATTAAATATCATTATAATTCTTTAGTCAACGATTTATAAAGAAGTACATGACTGTCGTTTTCATACATAACACAACAATCATGATGATCAGGTTGGCCACGACCCCATTAACAGAATTTCATCCTTAAGAAAATACATTTGAACATAAAATTAACAGAATTATTAACAGTTCCAAATTCTTACCTTTTGATTCTGTTTTTGATGAATGGAGGGAGGTCCAAAGAGGCACTTGGAATGACTAACTGTATAGTTTCTCCTATTAGAGGGAGTCCCATGGAACCTGGAGGGAGCACTCCATTGCACTTGGGGTTCCTCCATCTGTAAATATAGTGAGTAATATAAATACTCACAAGTGTTCCAACCAAGAAACACACAGATGACAAATCCAGTGATATTTCTCTCACATATGAAGAAATATATGTTTCCATAGTTGAATAAAAATGAGAACTGAAAACTGATCGCAGTATTAATGTGATGAAAATTAAATTGATGGCCTTCAATTGTGTTTGTATGCGGGTATATATACAAAGTGCAAATTATACTATTTTTTGGCACCATCTGCCTGAATGAATTAATTGATACACAGTTTTGGGGGGGGGAAAGACAGAGAAGAGGATATCACTTAGCCAGTTTGAAGTGAGTTTGGTCTTGTTAATGTTCTCTTATTTGTCCCATTTGCCTTACCAAAAAGATGCGAATTGGGGTTCCTTTCTCTTAATTAAGTGGGCACAGCAAAGTCAGTCCATGCATTAAAGATTGGAAAATGGACTTCTATTTCAACGTGGTTTTAGTGAAAGTGTCTGTCCATTTCATTTAAATAATTACTAGGAATCTCGTCTTATGCACAAATGATAAATAATAAAATAATAGCCATTCTAAAATTATGCATTAAATGTTAGAATTTTGATATTTAGCTGGTAAGTTAAGTAGAGAAGAGAATTAGAGATAGCCTCTTTACTAAGTTGTCTATTTTATCAAGTATACTTGGCACATATACATTAAGTTAAAATAGGATATGAAATAGAAGATCAAAGTGCTTTTTTAAAGTTTTCAAAAATTTGAAAGGTTTGGAGGGAATGCAAGTGTATGGAATTATATGTGGATGATTTAAAAGTGGTAAAGTGAGTTAGAGCTCGTATTCAACCCAATCATATAATTTTAGATTCAATTGGGTTGGGTTCGGCTTTAAGGTTTTGAAAATGGATTGAAGTGAGTCGGGGGGTTAGGGTTTGTGCCCAAAGTCAGTTCAAAATGGGTCCACTCAAGAAGGTTTTTTAAAATTTAACACATTAAAAAATAATTTTAAATTAATGATCATAAATTTCTATGATTTTTACTTCCTCATTTTTGTTCAAGTTTTGTACTTTTGAATTATTAATATTCCTTAAATTGAAACAAACATTTTGTGCTTTGGATTGTTGTTCAGGATTTTCTTAGAAGGTAAATTTTAATATATGAATATCAATAAGTTGTTCAACCCACAATCATGACTGCTGTGAAAAGGGTTGGATACTCATACTTTTTCTGCACATGAATTAATTACGTATTGGGAATATTATTTTTACTCCAAAATTCTCGCTCTCTCAATTTTTGTTTTTTCTTTTTAATTATTATCTATGAGAATTCATAAGAACAGAAATACCAGAAAGCCATATTCGAGTACTAGGAAGGACTGCAGGGACTCAAAAATAAAAGTACAGGGACATCTTTGGGTTCTTCTATTCCAACTCAAAAATACGTTTATTTAATTTTTAATTAATTATTTTAATAAAAAATATTTAATACATTTAATATGTATTTATAAAATAAAAGATGAAATATAAAATAAAATAAAAAATTCAAATTGACAGGAGGACATGTGCATAAAAAGACAGAGGGAGCATTGAAGGAGCTAATTGTGGAAACCTCTAAATAGAGGACCGGGCAATTCTGGATTCCTCATGGGATTTGAGAAAGTTGAGTGGAAGAATAAAGGCTACTTCCAACTATCATAATGATATGTGTGGAGTCTATCCCACATCGGATGGAGAAGAGGGTCTTGACCAGCTTATAAGCGGCTTGCCCTCCCCTCCCTCATGAGGCGCCTTTTCATAAGAAAAGGGCAAAACCCCCCGCTCGGCTCGGACGCCCCGTAGCGAATGGTCAACCGAGCGTAGGCGGGACAATACCTCGAGGGGAGGCCGCCATGTGGCGAGGGACCCATGCATCATCACATAACCTCCATATTCTCTCTCTTCTGTTCTTCTTCTTCTTTTTCTGGGCCAATGAACTTAACCTCTACATTATGTCGCTTTTTTTGTGTTTGCTTGTCGCTAATTTCCTAAACTAATCATTTCTGTGAGTCATTAATTATTTCGACTTGTTTTCAGTGGGTTTGACAATAGTCAAATATAAATTATTGCATCCCCTGGCCTCTCCTGTGTTTGTCATGAAAACTAGAATAACGGATTCTTTTATCTTGTCCGGAGGAGGATTTGGGCCGTTTGTCGCCTCTCTATTTTATCAACTTTGGCAACACCACGTACCTCAGCTTTGAGCCCAACCTCAAATTAAATGAATCGAGGCTCGAATAAAATTAATCAAGCGTTCAACTTCGACGGGTTAGAAAAATTGAGGCTTAAGTTTGACTTTGAACTCAACTCAATATGGCTCGACTCGACTCGACTCAATTTGCCTCGATTTATTTTGCTCAAACGTGTCATCGGGTCATAGGCTTAAGTTAAAAAAAGCTCAGTTATAGAATTTCTAAATTAGGATATAATTATAATTTTTCGTACATATATACATATTTAAAAAAGATAGGCTTATGAAATTCGATCAAGAATTATTTGACTCGAATGTAGCTCAAAACTTATATGAATTCCTAACTTAAATACTTTTCAAGCCAACTCATCATATTGTGGGCTTTTTCTATTACAATAATAGGTGGATCTCATGATATCTACGTCAGTTGTTGGAATCAAACGAAAGTCAAAGGACCATTTGATTCATGTAGGGGCACAACAGCGACCTCGCTTGATGCCATTCTCGGACCCAGTAGCAGATAGGTGGGCCGTGCTTGAACTCATATCGATTTAGACTTTTTATTGTTTGAAGTGCATACAAATTGGAAGATTCACTTATTGTGAACTGAAAAAATAAGTACATAGAATTTTTCATGGGATTGTAAAAAGAGTTTCAATTGATCTTCTGTTAAATTTCTTATCACGCCAAATAATAATATGGAGATTTTCTCGGTTGTTTGCGTGGTAGGATGTAGTCAGCTGTAAGCTTCTCCTATATGTCCAGTTCCCAGTTTTATGATACGTGTTCCTACGAGCCTGTTCTTTGTTTTCCCTACAATCTTAGGACGAGTTTTGTGGGCAAAATGCTTATCCAACTCTCTCTCGTATTTTTGTTGGAGGGGGGGAGCGCCGCGGTGCTAACTTATCATATTTATTCTTAACAATTTTGGTTTAACATACGGTAGTTTGATTGTTATTTTTGAAATAGGTACAGACTACAGGGGCATCAAGAATAAATGCTCATTCATTATAATTATAATAATGCTTATCAAACTCTCCAAATCTTTTTGCTAACAATTTTGACATAATATATGGTACTGTTTGATATTTTCCAAATATGTTTTCGGAAAGCTAATCAAGTTATCCATCATTACACTGACAAAATAAAATAATTAGGTTACTTTGAAAACAATCTAAAAATCGGATCCAGTTTTGGACGTATATAGCAGCATTCCAGAAAATACAACCTTCAAAAGAACGTCAAATATATCCCACATTTTGCCAAGAAAAGAAAATTACTAAAGGCTCTCTTCAACACCATTCATTTCCTGAAGAACAATGCCAAAATATAAGCATAGGGATGTTAAAAAAAAAAAACTAAAGCCCACCAAACTGGCCGAAAATCTAAAAAATCAAATTTAATTGAATTGAATTATACTGAATTAGCTTCGGTTCGATTTTTGATTTTGTATTTCAAAAAAATTCAATTTTTTGTTCGGTTTGATTTTTTACTCTGTTAACTGAAATCAAATTGATCCCAAAAAAAAAAATTGATTAACCGAATTGAAACCCATTTTTTTATGTTTTTTATATATAAAATTTTATTACTCAAGCGCTACTAGTTTTAATTTTATTTCGCATTTTTTATTAAATTTTCTTAAGTCTAAGATAAATAAATATAATTTTTCAAATAATTAAATGTCAATGTATTTTTAAATTTGTTGGGATAAGTAAAAGGAAATTTTTGATAAGGTAAAATAATTGAGAGAAAAAGAAGCAAAATTGGAGAAGAGAAAATAAAATTATATTGTCTTTATTTTGTAAAATATAATTGATTTTATCATTTTATTACTAAATATATCAAAATAGTTATTAAAACCCCTACGTTTTATAAATAGTATATATATATTAATATATGATATTATAAAAACATGAATGGTTATGATACAAAGAGGGGAAAAAAAGGATATTTTTTCTAAACTCAAACGGTACAATTGCATAATTTTTTAATTTTGCAAACTAATACATGTTACATATAAAATATAAATTATTATGATTTAAAGAGCAAAAAATGATATATAAAAAGAAAATTAAAATTTTTCTTTCAATTAATTAATCAAAATTATATATATTATAGGATATATTGATGAGTAAAATTGAAATTTCAATTTAAATTGCAAACAAAGAAATAAGGTATTAAATCCTATTCAACTATTCATATGGTAGTACTAATAGTATATTGTAATATATTGCATTTGCTGGCCAATAAAAATTTTATCTAAATTATTACAAGTGCAAAGACCGTTTTATATTTCAAATAGAAGTTATTTGTCCTTTCAATTATTCCAACAACAAAAACTGACAATATAATTTAAAGGATAAATTAGAAAGATAATTTGAATATAAATTTTATCAATATTTTAAAATTATCCTTTAGGAATGATAATTTAATAAGATTATAATTATATTTTTCACAAAATTTACAAATTCACAATTTATAATATGATGTCATTGGATTAATTAATTATTTAACTTTAATAGATTGAATTTAAGTTTTAATTCGCTATATAATCTAATTCAATATTTTCACCAAACACAAAAAACTTTTATCAAATAAATCTTTTGATACTAAAACGAATAAGTAACCCAATACAAATTTTTTATTAAATAAACTTTTATCATATTTTGTTATACCAAAAAATAATATATATTTTTTTCAATTTTTTAGGGGTTCGATTTCAGTGAAACTGAAACCGAGCTAAAACCAAAAAAACCAGTTCGAAATGGAACAGAACATAAGCTCAATTCGATTTTCGGTTATGGTTTTCAAAAAATAAAAGATTTCTATTAACTGAACCGTTTCAATTAACCGAACCAAACAGCTCAGTCCGGTTGGTTTTAACGAACGGACACCCCTAGTTGATAAACATTTGGCCGAATTAAATACAAAATAATAAGTTAGAATTTCAACTCTTGAACACCAGGGGAAACACTCACCGACACCCGGTGCACGCGCTAAAACGCAACTCAGCGAAGTGCCGTGCCTTGCGTTAAAAACTCCGTGTGGACAAGAATTATCCCGACACCGGAAATCCACAAAATTAGAGCGGTCAGAGAATCAACCATGCGCAACAATGTATGGATTGGCTTGCCATCAAATCTACAACCCACCTTGCCAAAGGCCACGTCTATACTGAAAAAAGATCCAGCGATATTCTACAATTGAATCATACAAAAAGAAATAATAAATTACAAGATTAATACTAGCGCTGTTAACAATTAGAATACAACACAAAAAAGAAGAGGGGGAAACAAAGAAATAATTCTGTTGCTCCCAACTAGCACAAATAACAAAAATTCCGGGTCCTCTGAAAATCCCTGTCTTCATAACCCCTCAAAAACGCTCTTATCGAGAGGTGCTCCGAAGCATAAGTCATAAACGATGCCAAGATGATGCCTCCCGTTGCCATCAAACCTAACCTGTTAAAAACCAGGTCTTCTTGTATTATAAATTGAAGAAATAGATGGACCATCAACTCAGCATACATAACATATGTGCAGCTTCACATTTCATGATGATTTTACTTGTTACTCAATAATCAATACAATTTTGAGTGTCTGATATCCACATAATCTGAGGATCAGGCTTACTATGATTCTATGCGGCTGGGAAAAGATTTTCAACCATTTGATTGCAATTCAAGCATGAGACTCATCTACACAGAATTCCAAATTTTCCAGACCTCAGAGTTCTGGCAAAACAAACAAGTTTGCTAAAACGAAAAGGAGAATAACTTACACAATCATTATTATGAAGCATCTTTAATGGGGCTAGGCTATACACGAGCGGGCATAACACCTGGAGAGGTGGATATAATTTTGGAAACTCAAGGGAATCCACGTGTAATCTAAACCAATCTCATGGGAGGTTTTTCTAATTGAAACCAAATTATAAATCACAAAATTTTAAGTGAAGTGCCAACAGTAGACTTTGGGAGTCCAAACTAGAACAGATCACAAGTTAGAAGATTGCTTCTGTCAAGCTTCCCCTACAAGGAAGCAAACTACAGGCTAATCTAACATCGTGAATACAAATTCATCAGAATCCTACTCAATGGGCAACTCAAATAGCTTTACAGCTTCTCTATATGTTCTCCATAAGCTTATGGAGTCAAGTCAAATATTTTAACTCAAGTTCAAGATTGCTTCAGTTGTCTTTCAGATTTCAAACCAGCTTCAAGTGGCCAAATTTCAAACTGAGCTCCTACTATCAGGTTTTTTATCAGTCACACTGTAATAAAAAAAAAAATGTATATTTGCTTATTCAAGTGAGGCAACTCTTTTAATTGATACCTAATTCATTAAGGGCATGAAAAAGATGTTTAGTCATCGGTTGCTAGACTTATGTTTTTTTGCTGTTCAATGGAGCCCTCTGTTAAAGAAGTTAGGTTACAAAGGCTTACATCTCATAACTTGCCAGACTTGCAAACTTCCTGACACTAGAGGACACTGCACCAAATGAACTCAGGCATAAGCTACCTCAATTGAATAGAAAGCCTTGAGTACCAATAAACCCATTGCACCACATGCATAGAGAATGCAATGCAAGATGTTTAAAAATTTCTCACAGCTTCGGCACATGTTTGCTGTCTATATCTGAGGAAATATCCCAAATACTGTCAATATTCAATCTCACCAACTGCCGAATCCACATCAATGATGTTCCTCCAGGCTTTTCTCAAACAAATAACTATTTGTTTAATCCCTAAAACCAAATTTGGCATAACATTTAATTTGACATCCCACTGTACTGATAATGCACCACTCAAAAAGCAGGTAAAAAATTAGTCAGCTTATGCCGGGTGAAAATAAGACCCAACCACATTACCTAAACATATATGCAATGTTTGCCTGCATTTCAGGGGAAGAAAATTCTTCCTGCAAAATGTTGCCAAACATATCCCATTTTTTTCTGGGCCATTTTCCAAAATACCCTCACATTTAATTTCTTTTTTCCAAGGAGTATCTCACCATTCACTTTGCAGATACCCAACAAAAAAGGGTTAATTAGACATAAATATATTTATTATAGATATATTTTCATTATACATATTCATCAAATAATATTCAATTCAAATTTCACCCTTATTACCAAATAGAAAAGAATTGATTCGAGTCATTTGACATTAACAATAAAAGATATCCTTTCCAAAATATAGACAAACATACTAAAATTTCCCAAAATATTTTCTAACTATTTCCTAAAACACAAACAAAAAATGCATTACATTTCACAATCCCACCTTTATATTCTCCACTCGCACTCCTAGAATTCATTTTCCCAAAACATACAACCCAGAACTCTACAAAACATATCCAAATACTCTGATAATTTGCTCAGTTTGGAGTCTTTTGTATATCCATATTCAGTGGGTGATATATAGCAAAATGCAGATTTGTCCTAAACTATGCAACAGAGATCAGGAAGCAGTTCAAAGATATAATACAATACCTTAAAAACAGAGCAGTGATTCCAAAAACACAAGGTAATAGAGGAATTGCCAAGGCAAGAGATGCCATCCCCAACCCATAATAACATGCAGCATCATCACAAATAGACATTTGTCGCAGATGACCTAGAAACAAGCCAAATATCAACAATTCCAGCCATTTGAAGTTGCAAGCACACTAAATTAAATAATTTGCCTCAAATATCATACCTTTTCCAGAATCATAATCTAAGGATTCTGGACATGAGGACAAAGATGATGCCTGATGGGCCACATGCTTTCCCCATTGACGAATTACATGCAGATAGCTCCCAAACAACAGGAAGAACATTGTGAATGTCCACTCATACACAAGAAGCAAACCGGTCCATGGCATAACTTGCCGAGGTACAATTGAAAATGAAAGCGCAAGAGAAACTATAGCAGCCATGAAACAAACAACCACTGATATTGCACCAAGAAAAGCAGGCACCTTGCTCTGTGCTATATTTGGGAGCTGAGTTTGAATACATCAGAGGGAAATCAATATTAAAAATTTGTCCTAAAAATTTAATGGTTGTATGCAACAGCTAAAAGCAAGGGAACAGGAAAACAGCATCTAAATGAAACTTATGCAGCATCTAAGATGGTATGCAGAAAACTGACTGCTCATATCAGGTCATATCATGTATGTAACTGATATGGGAAAAGCTTACCCAGTGCACAATGCTCCTGCTCGTGCACTAGGTATCCTTTCTATTTCTCCTATCCACATGCACAACAGAAATATGATGCATAAATGAAGAAGAACAACATAGACGTTGAGTCAAACTATTTACCATCCTGATCTTAAGAAGAATAATTTATCACTAATAAGAAGGTGAAGAGCACAGCAAACCTGGTGATTAGAGCTGACGGTAGAGGAAGTTACAGAGGAGTAGCCAAGGATGCCTCCAGATCTCAACTTATAGTACAGGTGTCTAATATGATCAAACAGCGATCGTGTCTGTTGTAATAAGTAACAGTTTAAGATGCAAACCATAAAGAGTATGTTGATAAATGTTTGATGTATGAGAAAATCCCAATGAAGCTAACCTGTAAGTATGACCGGTAATAACAGAAAACTAAGAGCACAAGTGGAAGCAAAAAGAGTAAAGTGACTAGCAGTTCATCATTTGGATTTTGACCCCCTTCAGTCCCAGGAAGAGTCTCTTCAAGCTTTACCCTGGCATTCTGCAGCATCACAAAAAAAATCTTGTAACTGGTGATTGAAAGGAAAGAAGTCAGATCTGGCCAGCATGCAAAGCTGATTAAACCATTATGTATCAAAAACCAAATGAGATACCTGCCAGACATCAACGGGTTTAACAAGCCAATGTGTCCACCAATCCCAAGGTTTGAGAGGACCAAGCGTGTAATGAATAACACGGAGTTCTTCCTCATCAACCATCCACTGAAAACAAGACCAGCTGAAGTTAAAAAAATGAAAAAAAAGATTTTGCAGAATTTGAGGGGAGCATCCTTCAACTGAAGCATTCTTTTCACATGTGAACAAGCTAACTGATTCTCTTCCAATTCAAAAGTTCGAATTATTCACACTCTGGCCATTGATATGTACCAGATAGATGTTTTCTTTTCTGTAAACATGTTGTCCCTCTCCCCTAGATAGATATATTGGTTTAACCATCCCCATATTTAAGAAAATGCAAATGGAATGACATCTCATCCATTACCTTACACCTTCCAAAATCAGCCCCCTATTCACAGTAATAGGCGAAATTATTGGCGTAATGCAGTAAAAGTCTCCTTAACTTTAATCACCTCAACAGGGGGTTCAAAGTCTGCCATGCAGTACAAGAAAAATATCTAAGGTCAAACTGAGGATCTCATAGGAGAGCTATTGGCAGACAGTTGAAGAAAATCATGGGAATGTTGCAGCTTTCTAAATGAAGGGTGAGATGTTAATTGCCTAATGATACACATAAGCCATCAAAGCACTTTCCTTTATCAAACTCTGCTGATCCTGATACATTGCATAGATGTTACCATATATTATTAGGCTTAAACAAAATAGTTCTTTGATTACACTGTCTGTAGCTACCCTAAAATTCTAGCATCCCCTCAACATTCACAGTCTAAATGTACACAAGTAACTCTCCTTGAGTTGTAGTCCGTAAATGTTCAAAACTAGATCTCAAACCATACATGAATGACAAAATAGCCACTAGGAGCTCATAAAAATTAATTACCAGAAACCCAATTTACTTTCTAACTATTTTAGATAAAGTTTTATCTTTCAGCATTTCTTTGTCTTCAAGCGAAGAATAAAGCATAAAGGTTTTCTAGTAAACAAGCACATGCTGGATAGTAACATATTACGAAATGATTGCTTATTGAAGAAATTATTTTCTGCTCTGTGTCAAGCCTAATAGAGGCAGTCTCCACTGGTCTGCCCTAGAAGCACACATTTCAGATCAAATACCCTCTAAACAAGTAATAAATAATTAAATGGGGAAACTACATAGTGAATCCAACCCTCAAACAGAAAACTAATACTTGGGCACGGATAAACATGCTTGTGAAGCAGAAAAAATTCTACAGACCTAGAGAACAGGTATCCTTCATCAAGAAAGCTGACCAGGAGCAGCAGCTTTTGGAGAAAAAATTTAGAAATTTACTTAATCTGTTCTAAATGTACCATACCACAAGCCCTCAAAGTACTCAAGGAAACGAATAGCAGCCTCAGTCATAACATGACAGCCACGCATAAAGCAAAACATAAGCACAAAGACATACACTGTCAGAGCTAAGAGATGTTACCTTGTTAGCCAGCATGTAAAGACCAACATCTGCATTATATAAAGTAGAAAGTCTCTCCATTTGGGGTGCGGGTCTAGATTTCAATTCCTCCAGAGATGCGTGTGGATCAAATATGCGTGCATTTGCGAAGTCAGGAAAATATGAGTTGAGAAATCCTTGGTCACCTGTTAGAATCAGTATAAACACCAGACAGATTAGGCAGGAAAAAAAAATGGTAAAATTCATGTATCCAATACTTTTTCTTAAAACTAGAATCACACAATTCATCTAGGAAAAAATGCCATTTCAGGTAATTGCTTAATCTAGCATAAATGATCTTAGTTCACTATTCTTCAATCAACATATATCCAGAAATCATAAGCATAAATTGCATAGCATTCCATCTCAAGAATGTGAAAAAAAGCCAATCTTGATACTCCGTAGTCACCGTAACATATCTCAAAGTGAGGGAACCAAATTGGAAAGTCTCTTCTTTTATAGTAGTACAAGGTAATCAAATCCAGTCAACACTAAGAAGAACTCTTCTTCATATGGGAAAACAAAACACACATACACACATTAAGCATTGATAATAAAAAAAAAGTAAGCTGTACCTCCGGTGTAAGAATACATTGTGTTCACTTTTGTCATCATGTTCTTGAACACTTCTTCTGACGGTTCGACCACCATTACTCCAGAATTCAGCCTTTCTGAATGCTTTAAGTTGGCACAGAACTTTCGGCACTTGAAAAGATCTTCAATGTTCTTTACCACAATTGTATCAGCATCAAGATATACCACTGCCAAAATGAGAAAGAAGACCAAATTACAAAAATTAAGTAGATTACCTTCATTATATAATTATATATATATATATATAGAGAGAGAGAGAGAGAGAAGAATTTCTACTGAGCACAGCACCAAACTTAACTTCATCATGTTTCATATAATACAAGAATATCAGATAAATTTCCACTGCAGATTGTACTCAACAAAACAAGTTTCAACATAGAGTAATCACCTTTTTTGTAATTTGTCATATTAAATATTTTAAGCTTTGTGTAGACACCCCAAAACCTCTGTGGGCGCACTTGATTGGGGTTGTTCAGTAAACTAATTGTCTTCACAATCCAGCCATCAGCCTGCGTGACAGAACAATAACTCCATATCAGAACACCTAAACAAATTAAAAAAGAAAAAGAAAAGAAAAGAAAAGAAAAGAAAAGAAAAGAAAAGAAAAAGAAAAGGAAACACTTAAAAGAGTTTCCTTTGCATCAGCATCTTGATATTTACTAAAGAATCCTATATAAGAAGTTGGAAATGAATTCAACTTCTTAACATTTACTAAAGAATCCTATATAAGAATTCAGAAATGAACTCAACATGTTAAGGAATCTAACAAAAACAAAAGCTTAAAGTACCAAATCTTAGAGCTTAGTCAATGTTCAAAATAACACTTAGGTAGACACAGCAGAGGCAAACTAGAGCCCCTCCCCATCCAACCCAAGCCCACAAGAAATTAAAATAATTCCATTCCCAATCTGATCTTCAAAAATATACAATCATTAAGTGTAATAACTACCAGGAATTAATATCATCCGTCTTTCTGCCAGGTTTGGAGATCACTCTAGACTATGTACGGGAACTTGAAAAGTTCAAATGTTAACCAGGGTCCCTAGAATTAGAATTCCCAAGCAGCAAATTCCATCCCCACCACAAACTAAGTTAGTAATTCAATAAGCTATGATCTTTACACGACCACTAGACACCTAGGAACTAGATAAAACATTACATCATTCAAATCCCATAAAACGGTCCTATTGGCATCCAACTCAAGAACGGAAAAGGCAGCAGCAGCAGCAGAAGAAGAAGAAGAATCACTGTGTTAAATTTAGATAAAAAAAAAAAAAAAAAAGGACCTGAAGCAGCTTTATAGCGTAATCAGAAACTCCATCAGAGACCAGAGCCACCATATCTTTGGTGGAACCCGTGTCTCGGATCGACTTCCCCAATACCCGCACGCCGAGCAGGAATTCATCACCATAAAGTAGCGTTACGTAGGCTTCTTCTGAACTCTGAGATCCCAAAGCTCCATCAAATCTGCATACTGCAATCATCGATACCAATAATACCGAGGACATGAACCCTAATCTCCATATGTGAGACATCCTAATCCTACACAGTTGAAATTCTGATGCAGAGTATGAAGATCTGAGAAATGTTTTGGGACCTTGGGGGATTCTTTTGAAATCAAAATTTAACGATTTCCTTTTTCAGTTTAGTATGAATAAATAATAATAATAATAATTTATATACACTGATTTTATAGATATTTGAACTTTGAAGGTTGACATGGTCTTGGTTGTCGTCTCGGTGCATACGCACGCTGTATTTTTCGTACTTCCATTCAAATTGGAATTTTGCCGACTTTCTCTACCTCTTTTTTGTTTTTTTCGATTGATTGATTTATTTATTTGATTGGTGCCAAATTACCTTAGTATTAGGTAAATCTGACCTATCATATCTACCCCATATTTTGAAAATTAGATCGGACCAGTGATCGGTAGTCAGTCCGATCTGATTGAAGCAAAAAAATCAGTGAATGTCAAAATCGATCAAGAATCAATTGAATCAATCAGAATCGATTGAAAGTCGATCAAAATAGGACCAATTCACTTGATTTTTATTTTTTTGAAAATTTTATATTTTTTTACAAATAAAAAATGGTGAAAAAAAAAAGAAAAATTATGATTAAAAATTTTAGATATGTAATTTTTTGAAATATGAATTTATTTTCTTGAAATTTAATAAAATTATAGTTATATGTGAATGATTATGTTTAATTTGTTGTTTTGTTTTGTTTAATCATTCTTAAATTTTATTGAATATTTAATGTATAAGAATGTATTTTTACTTTGAATTGAAGTAAGAAATGAATAATTACTTAAATCAATATGAAACATTATTTTTTATTTATTTATAGTTAATAAATTGTGAAATAGTATTATTTTCTGAAAAAATGTACTTAAAACTAGTTAAAATTAAGTAAGTTGAATTTTTTTTCTAATAATATTCTTTTTATATCAATTGAATGTTTTATTTTTTTATAATATTAAACTATTATAAATATATATTTATAAAATTAAATATAATTATTACGTCATTTTGACGTCATACCGATTCAACCAGTTTGAACCGATTGAACCAGTAACCAGTAGGATCACCATTTCATTGTCTGGTCCAATTTTGAAAACATTGATGTACCCCCATTCAAATTCCTGCATTTTTCACTAATTAGCTTTTTGGAATGTTTTATGTGACACTAAAAATTTTATAATATAATATACATAAAAATATTTAATTTATTTTTTCATATAATATTAGGGGCTTGTTCTCCTATGTTTTGACTATTTTCTAGCAAAAATTTTGGAGGAATAGATTTTTGGGAAAAAATTTAGAGAATGTGTCAAATATTTTTTTTTAATTGGAAACAATATGAAAAAAAATTTGAGAATAAGTTGTTTGTTTCTTTATGTCTTGGGGAGAGACAAAGTTTATTATTTATGTCAAATCAATTATTTTTCTGTTAGATTTGTAGAGTGGAAGTAATTTTTTTAAGTAATATATTATATGTATTCGTATGCATATTTATAGTTGGATGATATTTGTATACATATGTAATAATTAATATATTATTGAAATAAAATTATGTGTAATTAATTCAATTGATGCTTTATTTTAAAATTTATATCTTTATGAATTTATTAATAAATATTAATTATTTTTGTATTAGTATAAATATTAATTATTTATAAAATTATAATTATATTTTATAATATCATAATTATATCATAATTGTTGATATTGATTTATTTAAAAAATTTAACTATTGCACATAATTATCAACTAATTATTATTTATTCTTCAAATATAATTATTTACCTATTTATTATTTACAATTTATGTATAAATAAAACTTAGTTATTTATTTAAATAAAATAATATATATAAGACTTAATAACGATTCATCAAATTAAAAGAATAAATAATTTTATATTATATAAAACTAAATCTTCTTAAATTATTTATTAAATAAATAAGGGTAGTATTTAATTATATTTGAAATATGAAACATATTTAATATTGATGTGAGACAGCCCAACATACCCAACCAAATAAGTAATTGACTTTAGAGAGGATTTCCAAACTCACTTAACATTTAAATCCCAATGACGCTTCCGGACCAAGCTGGGCTGGGTCATTTGACCACAATTGCCCAATCAAGCGAATAGTTCTCGACTGCATCCAATAGGATGCTTCAAGTCACTTTGTCCGTTCAGCCATCCCTCTAGTTGACCATTTTGTCTAGTTGATAATTGTCAACCAAAGTGCTCACTTCGGCACTGACTCATATGCTTGCCGTATTTAATACTCTAATAGGCAACGTGCCTTCGCATTAATGGAGCGTGCCACCCAAGTACAGTCTCTATCACCAATTTTGCCACCAACCCTGATAAGGAGACGCATCCCTAAAGTACTATTCACCATGAAAAGTAGGAAATGATGCCACCTGGAATAGTATTGGGATTGAAAATGACCAATAATCTCCAAGTAAGGACAAGAGTCATCTATATTTGATAGGGACATCTTAGGTATATCATCCATCAGGAGAAGGCTATAAATATCTCACTGCTAGCCACCCTCTAAGTATGCCATATATACTATATTATCTTACTCTGCTGCTTGATTATCTCACTCGACTAGTACTAACTTGAGCGTCGGAGTGCCTTAATCGGGGACACCTCAGCTAGTCTAACATTTGTTGTTGGTTACAGATCTCAGCTCAAGAAAAATATCATTGCTAGATTGTTTGCCTTCCATAGTCAAATTAGCCCAAAAATTACCCAATTCACTAAATACAACTTTCAACCTCATAATTTTGTGCCGTCTATGGGAACACTTGAGATTGCAACTAAGAAAATGGTGAATAACAGAAGAGCCACATCTGAGAGGGAGGATAATAAGAGGTCAGTATCTCTACCTCCCCATCCACCCTAGCAAGGTTCGCATGCCATAGGCCCTAATGTCCCACAGGAGCAATTTGTAACACTAACCATGTCTCAGCTAATGCAGCTTATAAGTGAACAAATCTTTGCGCAGATCTTTGCTCAACTTTCTGCAGCATTGAACAGGCACACAATCGTGCCAGCTTCAGCTAACAGTGCATCTTCGCAATCGCCTCCACCAGAGAAAAAGTCCCCTTGGGACAGTCGTGGTCGCTAGGAGTTTAGGCGACCACCAGCTAGATGAGAAGCAAGCCTTAGGCGCTCCCAAGGAGAGAAGGGTTGACTTGAGCTAAGAGAAGAAATTGCTAACTCTGTAGACCATCACATTCGACGTAATTGAGCCCCACAGTGCAATAGGGTCAAACGTTCCAGACACGACCAGCGTGAAAAAGTGGATGAATTAGCAAACCACGCAACCCGGCCTATTCAATCCCAACAGCATGATAAATTTAAGCGCACGAGGCCTCATTTTGATTGAAACATTACCCACGCTGATCGAGAAGAGTGGGAAGAAGTTTCCCACCAAGTGCAAAAATTAAATAGGCACCTCTATGAGATCTCGAGGAGAAACACTAAAAGGGTGCCCAACCTAAAAGGCCCTCAAAAGTTTCGTCAAGAGAGACGCTCTCCTTTTATCTAGGAGATTGTTGATAAGCGTATTACTATCGATGCTAAGGTTTCGATTGGACTTTCAATGTATGATGGCTCAATAGATCCCAACAGGCACTTGATTCAGTTCGAACATATGATGCAACTGCACGGGCATAATGAGTATATCCACGTGAAGATGTTGGTGAACACATTCCAGGGCATAGTGCTTGATTGGTTTGTTAAGCTGGAGCCCTCGTCGATATACTCCTATGATCAGCTTTGTGATAAATTTCTGTACCAGTTTACCAATCAGCAAAAGGTGAAACTCCTCTATGCTCATCTCCACACTATTAAGTAGAATGAGGGGAAATCCCTATGTGACTTTTTTATGAGTTTCAACATGGAGGTCCTGAAGATCAACAACCTCAGGATCAAGTTTTTAATCGACGTGCTGTTCTTGAGACTTAGGCACAAAAAATGCACCAATGCTTTGGTGCGAGAACACCCATGTTTGATGGAAGAATTGCTTGACCTGGCGAAGAGATATATGACCCAGGAGAAGATGAACAAGCTAAAGTTCGAAAACTCTAAGGTTGGCAAAAAGAAAAATAAATAAAGAGATGACTAGAAACATAGAGAGAGGAGTTGATCTCTAATAAAGTGCTTCCACAACTATACTCCACTAAATGTCCCAAGGAGAGAGGTCCTGTTTGCGATCCAGTATGACAATCTCTTCAAGAAATCGAGGAAGCTGATGGAGATTGAAGCAATGAAAAAATTAAAGAAATATTACCACTTTCATAAATAAAAGGGGCATGACATAGATAAATGCTTCAATCTGCAGGATGAAATTGAGAGGCTCATCAGGCAAGGCTATCTCAAAAAATATGTGGTTGTTAACATACAGGCTAAAAGGGGCAAAATCGATTGGACTCCCTGTAGAGAAAGGTTGATTAGCCTTAGGAGAGAGGACAAAGGAAAAAAACCTGCCTAAGAAGACTACCAACCTATTTGAGGAGTAATTGACATAATTGTGAGAGGTTTAACTGGGGGGACTCAAAGTCAGCAAGGAGGCTAGAGTCAACTAGAGCCTCATCGGTTAAAATAATATTCTATTTATCAACAAGCACAGAACCCATCTCTTTCATTGACAATGACCTGGCCCACCTCAAAGAAAAAAATATCGACCATAATACTGATTGTCTTATGGTAGTCTTTGTTGAGATTGCCAACTTCAAAGTTAGAAAGGTTTTGGTCGATAACAGCAACTTAGCTAACATCATCTTCCTGTCCACGCTGAAAAGGATAAACTTATTGCAGCTAAAATTTGAACTTGTTCGTACCCCTTTGGTCGGATTTAAGGGTCAAAAATTATTCTGGAAGGGTCTATCAATCTCTCAACGTCATTTGAGGATGCGCACTAAAGAAGGACATTGATGATAAACTATCTAATGATCGACACCCTATTTGCTTATAATGCTATAATTTGTCAACCAATTCTCAATGATTTTTGTCCTATTGTGTCGACTTATCATATGAAGATCAAATTTCCAACCCCAGCTGACACAGGTGAACTACTATGCAACATCAAGGAAGCTTGGCGATGTTACAACATTTTGATTGAGTTAAGCGAGCAGAAGACTCAACCACAATTGAAGACCTCGAGGAATACCCTTGTAGTGAAACCTAAGGAGAGCCAAGCCAATAAGAAGAAAAAGTAGGAAGATACCCGAGTAGAGCGCATTGGGGAATTTAAAATAGTCGAGTTGGAACAAGGGGACCCCAACAAGACTACTCGAATCGTAACAGATATAGGCCCTTACTTGGAGTGCCTTATGATTGATTTCCTGAGAAGAAATATTGACATCTTTGCTTGGAAAGCATCTGACATCCAAGGAATCGACCTTGGTGTGATTGTGTACTGCCTCAATGTCAACTCCTCATACAAGCTAGTCAAGTAGAAGATGATGACATTTAACGCCAAGATGACCTAGATCATCAAAGAAGAAGTCAGGAAACTCTTAGATAAATGTTATGTAGTAGAGATTCAATATTCATCTTGGCTTTGTAAAGTTGTACTTGTTCCAAAGAATGAGGGACAATGATGCATGTGTAATGATTTCACATATTTGAATAAAACTTGCCCTGAGGATCCTTACCCCCTACCTCGAATAGATTTACTAGTAGATTCCACGGTTGGTTGTGAATTATTGAGTATGATGGATGTATTCTAAGGGTATCACTAGATATTCATGGCCCTCGAATATAGGGATAAAATTGCTTTTGTGGTTTCCTATAGAGTTTATTGCTTTTTGGTCATACCCTTTGGACTTAAAAATGCTGGAGCAACCTACCAAAAACTGATCAACTTTATGTTTAAGAATGAAATAGGCAAGTTTATAGAGATGTATGTCGACGACATGATCGTAAAGATAGAAAAGACCTAGGACTATTTGCTCGACTTCAATCACATTTTTGCAATATTGAGAGCATTTGATCTAAAGTTGAATCCAAACAAGTGTAAGTTTGGGGTTCGAGGAGGTAAGTTTCTGGGTTATATGGTCAGTTAATGGGGCATTCAGGCCAATCCACAAAAGATTTAGACCATTTTGGACATTGCCCCACCTTGAATAGTTAGAGATGTGCAACAGTTGGTCGGAAGGATTATTGTCCTTGGGAGATTCATCGCTTGATTGGCTAACAAAAGCCTACCTTTCTTCAAAATTTTTAGAAATACTAAGAAGTTGGGTTTCCAGTGGAACAAACAATGTGATCGAGTTCTAGTTAAATTAAAATAGTATTTGTCCTCACTCCCATACTTGCAAAACTCAAGCTCGGAGAGGTACTTCATATATACTTGGTTGTCTTAGAAGTATCGATTAGCTCAATCCTGGTCTTGACTAGAGATAAAAGCTATCAGCTAGTTTACTATTGTAGTAAGTTACTCCAAAGGCCAGAGCACTACTACTTGGAGATCGAAAAATTTGCCTTGGCACTAGTCACCATGGCTCGGAAGCTGTATCTATATTTCTAGTCTCATGCCATGATAGTGCTGACCAACCAATTGTTGAAGTAGGTGCTATCGAAGCCAGATATATCTGGGAGGTAAATGAAATAGGCTATTAAATTGGAAGAATTTAATATCACCTTCCATTCTAGAACAGCAATCAAAGTGTAGGTCTTGGCGGACTTTATCGTCGAATGAGTCAATCTACCTGAAAAATGCAGCGAAGCCCCTTTCGCTTGGACTTTGCAAGTTGATGGATCATCAACTACATTAGGAGGAAGAGTGGGAGTGGCTCTCCGATCCCCGACAACGGAGGAGTAAGATTTTGCGATCAAACTCGACTATGCAGTTACTAATAATGAGGTAAAATACGAGGCCCTCCTTATTGTAATGAGGATGGCACTCGATCGAGGCATCGATCACTTGGCAGCGATCACAGACTCCCAGTTGGTAACAGAATAGGTCGAGGGAAATTTTGGGGCTAAAGATTTAACAATGAGTTGGTACCTAGCGATGGTTAGAAAATTACAACAATCATTCAAAAAATTTACTCTCAGTCAGGTACTTTGATCTAAGAATAAGCTTGCAGATGCCCTATCTAAATTTGTTAGCTTAATCAAAGGCATAAAAGATAGGACAATAACTTTTTTGGTCGTTGATAGGCCATCGATCGGCCTACTCGAGGAAAACTTGGTAGGGAGCAATAAAGGGATAGTTTCTTCATGATAGGATTTGATAAAACTCTACTTAAGTCATGGCATGGTCCTCGAAGATAAAAATAAAGCTCGTCATCTTTGAGGACAAGGTACCAAATTTACTCTCAATGAGTATGGCCAACTGTATAAGAGGTCGATCTTTGGACTGCCCCTAAGGTGCTTGAATCACGACCAGGCTCATGAAGTATTGCAAGATATCCACGCAGGCATTTGTGGGAACCATTCCGGGGGAAGATCCCTCGCACATAAAATCATCAGGTATGGATACTTTTGGCCAACATTATTGAAAGACGTTGTTGATCTTACTTGAAAATGTCCATCATGCCAAGTTCATTCGAACCTCCCGTATCAACCTCCCGTGCTCATAGTCAATGTTCAAATTTCTTGGCCATTCGACTAGTGGGGGATCGACATTTTGGGCTCATTACCAAAGTCAACAGCTTAATAAAAGTTTATAATTGTGGCAGTTGAGTATTTTACCAAGTGGATCGAGGTCAAGGCTATCCCAAAGATAACTAATGCGGCTATTAAGAGTTTTATCTAAAAAAATATCATCTGCCATTTTAGCCTACCTATGATCCTCATGTCAAATAATGGGACCTAGTTCCAAGCATAAGTACCAGAAGTTGGTGCAAGGCCTTGAGAATCACCTAATATTTTACTTCAGTAGGTAACCCTCAGTCGAATAGACAGATAGAGGTGACAAATAGGATAATTCTCGATCATTTAAAAGATAAGATACAAGATACTAGGTTAAGTTGGGTAGACGACCTCCTAGGAGTGTTATGCGCATACGGGACAACTCTCTGCACAGCCACATGTCACAGTTTTTATAGTTTGCTCTATATATCTGAGGCAATCATCCCTATAGAACTCATACAGCATATAGCTCAAGTGATTCACTTCTACTCACTTAGGAACACATCAGAAAGGAAGCTTGACCTCGTGACTATCGATGGGCGAAGGCAAAAAGCCTACAACACCATGCAGCGTTACAGATCAAAGATGGTGGACAATTATAATAAAATGGTCAGGCTGCATCGCTTTAAGGTGGGAGACTTCATTCTTAAAAAAGTAAAAATATCTAAGAATGTTGGCAAACTCGACCTAAAATGGGAGAAACCTTATACCGTTGTGAAGGTATCAAAGTATAATACTTATCGACTTGCTAATGTTGATGGGGATGAACTCCCTTGTCCATGGAATGCCATCAACTTAAAGAAATCCTATATATAAAAGCACATTCTAATCATTCCTCATATTCTGTGATATAATTAAAGTTTCAGCAACATTGCTATCATTTGTTTGTAATGTCACAGCTGCATCTACCTCACACCACTCCAAGTTTCAAGTTGACCCCATAGCATTTTCATGCTACCAAATCAAGTTTCAAGTCAACCCTGTAGTCGACCCAAAAATAGCTTTATGTAGCCAAATCAAGATTCAAGTCAAACATATAGTTAGCCCAAAAGCAGCTTCACACTACTAAATCAAGTTTCAAGTCGACTTCGTAGTTGACCCAAAAGCAGTTTCACGCTGCCAAATCAAGTTTCAAGTGGACCCAAAAGTAGCTTCACACTGCCAAATTAAGTTTCAAGTCGACCCCATAATCTACTTAAAAGCAACTACGTGCTGCCAGCTTAAGGCTTTTTACCCAAACTATGCAAACCGTAGTTGATCAATAAGTTAGCGCAATGCTACAGAGTTAAGGTACCTCGAACTCGAGTAATGAAAATTGACTACAAAGTTGAGCAAAGTTATAAAAATAGATTATTGAATGTACTTTGACAAAATCGTGCACATCTCTTAATAATAACTAAAATCAATGATAAAGCTGTTAGGTTTTCTTGTTAACTAATATGGTTCTCAACTTATTAACCATACAATCATGACGATACAATTGCATTCGACAAGAAAGCTATGAAATTGATTTCATTCTACAAGAAAGATATCAAAATAATATTTCATTCATAGAAATGTTCATTACAATAAGATAACCTTAAAAAAATAAAAAAAATAAACAACAACAATGACAAAAGAGAGTTAGAAGATCAAGTCTGGCTCAACCCAGCACCCTCAGAGCGATCGGTTTGGGCACTTTCTTGTGAGTCTTGCTTGGGCTTTGACATCACTGATGCAAGTAGTAGAATGACTTGAGCTTGCTGCGAGGGCCCTGTGACGTTGCCCATCAAAATTAATTAAGTATAGCACGTATTGCACGACGTTGACCTGCCCATCATTTATTTGGAAGGCAAGATCTTCAGCAAAGGTGAACTCATTTGCCAGTTTAGCTAGCTTGGCCTCGACCTTAGCCTATTTTCGCTGGGCTTCGATAATGGGCTTAAAGGGAACGTTTGTCGTAGTATCCCTTTCTTTGTCCTTATCAACCATACTTTCTTCAAATTTTAGGTAAAGTTGCAACTTTTCATCTAGGGCAGGGCTTATTCTGTCTTTATCTTCTGCCTGAAAAGCATAACCCAGGTACTTAAGCTGCTTTACCATCTTCTCAAATGTGCCATAGGCATCATCGATGGATAGAACTACACTCGTATTTTGGAAAACCAAACTTAGAATAAATTGTTCCACCACCTCCCGCCGTATTATGGGGTGTTGTCAAGAGAATGCTGCTTGAGCGTAGTAGTACAACTGGCCAATCAACTAGAGGAGTAGTTCATCTGCATATCCAAGTGATCCTTCTTTAGCACGAACTCCATTCGACTCTTCTTCTCCATAACCTTGGTCAGTTGCTGGTCTTTTACATTGAGCTACTCTTTGGGGTCGGCCACCTCCTTTGTCAGCTGGTCGACCTGGAGCTAGGAAGACTTGAGTTAAGCCTTGAGGGTCTCTAACTCCCCTTTATCCTCAACTCCTCGCGATCTGCAAGAACCAACTCCAACCAGTGGTAAAAGTAGTACCCAAGTTGGCTCACCTAAAATAGAGATTATTAGTAAATAATATAACTGGTTGAAAAGAGAACTCGATGAGAAAATAGTCAACCTCATACTTACTATATTGCAGTGGTAGGCTAGAGCCCTAAGCATGCCAACCTAGTGCAGGCCTATGAATCTCTGCTGATCGACAAAAAAAAAGTTTGGCCACCATACACTTGAGTGCATCGCCGCTCGTTGTTCCCTATTGTGTAATGGAGCTAGAATAAGTTACCTCCATGTTAGGGTTAAGTTCGAATTAGGGTGATTGCAGTTTGGAAATTTGAAACAAAACCCCATCACCATGTTTGCCGAATAAGTTATAGCCAGTGACCACCTTTTGCTTGCCCTTATCGCTCGTTATCTTTTTAGGTGCCGAGCCTCCCTGCTAGATTATTTATCTTTTACCTTGACCTATAGGGCTACTTCAAACACCTTCTAATGATCGAATGGGTTGGGGCACTTGTTCGATCTAGGGCATGGTTGGGGCCGCAGTTGAGTGAGCTGACTTTGCTGTAGGTACATCTCATTGAGCAGTCACTTGACAGCATTCGTCATTCCTCTGGGCTCTAGCCAAAGCCTCTCGTTGACTATGGGCCATCACTTTTTCTTGATTTGCCAACAAAAGATAAAACAAAAATGATTAGAATCGAGTAGAAAAATAGGAATCTATAATTATCATAGTCGACAAAGATCTCTACCTAGCAAATTGCCTGCGGGAAAGTAGAGCACGATCGGTGATAGGCCAGCTAGCACTAGACATCTCTTGTCAATTAGAATCGAGGCCTCAATCTGTCCAAATTGGAATAGGTCCTGAACGAAAGTGTTGAGCTAGCTAGGTGTTTGGTTTTCTTGCATTTCAACATGCCCCCTCCACCACCTTCTAGGAATGTTAAACTCACTAGGCCCTTTAACATACAGAAAGTGTTTTTTTTCACTTTTGGCCATATGATGAGGAAAGGGATACCAAGACGTGCCGTTAGATAATAGAACCCAGACTCTTCCGTGCTGCTTAACTTTTAGGATATAGGAAGATAGAATAGGTTGGAAAAATTGACAAAAAAAATTAGCTGGCCAAATAAATGCATCAACACAGCAAAATTGTATATGGTGGCAAAATAGTTGGGTAGGAATTATGTTATGCAAGCCTTGAGGCCCCATAGAAGGTCGACTATGGCTGGTGCTAGAGAAACCTAAGGCTGTACCTAAATCCCTCTTCAAACACTATTATACACCCCCTCAAAGGTCAATGCATCCTACCCCAGGGCCTAGGCACCAAGAGTTCATATTTATCCAGAATATAGTACATCTCCCTAATTCAAACTAGGTCAGCAGGGGAGATTTTAGAGACTATTTTACTGTAATGGTTTGGGGTAAACAATCGACCATGTAACGCTGGCGTTTCACTTGGGCTAGCATCACCTCAGAAATAACCCTCTCAGCACTTGAGCTGCTGGAGGTCAAGCTATTGCTTGAAGAACTATCAAAGGTACTCTTGGATGTGCTCCTAAATGCACTTTCACCGCCAACCTCTCCCTAGAACTATACACTCTCAGACCTAGTGTCCTTACTATCTGATGCATTCGACATCTTTACAAAGAAAAATGAAGGAAAATAGAAGCTTGGAGAAGAACTTACAGTTGATTGCTTGAAAACTCTAAAATGCAAAAAAAATTAAAGGACTCTAAAAGCAATAACTTAACCAAACTAGATTCAGCAATAGTAAAAAATGAATATTTCTACCCCACTTATTTATAAGCATTTAGACACAGGAACCTAAGTGGCAGTAATAATTGCACTGCCGCCCCTTGGTGCTTCATATACTTCGATGTAACTGGCGCAAAAAATGCATAAAATCCTGGTCGAGTA
This sequence comes from Jacaranda copaia, assembly GCA_014898725.1. Classification (NCBI taxonomy): domain Eukaryota; kingdom Viridiplantae; phylum Streptophyta; class Magnoliopsida; order Lamiales; family Bignoniaceae; genus Jacaranda; species Jacaranda copaia. The sequence goes on from JACGDI010005578.1 coordinate 311,885, forward strand.
TTCAAAAACCCTAATCGAGAATTCAAAAATCCTGATCGATAGTTCAAAAACCCTAGTTGAATCTGCATAACCATCATCCAGTTATCTACTCTCTGCTCCTTCTTGTCAACAAGTTCGATTAGGATCGTGAGTGGGGAGGACTCATGATATAGGATAGCCGAACAGGCCCAGCCTAATAAGTTATCGACTTTAGAAATGATTTTTTAGGCCCACTTAACATTCAAAGTCCAACAGCGCTTCCAAATGCAGCTGGGCTGGGTTACTTAACTACAATTACTTAGTCGATCAAATAGTTCTCAACTGCACTCAATGCGAGGCTTCAAGCTACTTTTTTCATTTAGCCATTTTTTTGGTCAACCGCTTTATCTGGTTGATGATTGTCGATTAGAGTGCTTATTTTGGCGTTGACTCATATCCTTGCCATATTCAATGGTTTGATAGACAGCGTGCCTTCACATTAATGGCACGTGCCATTCTAGTACAGCCTCTGTCACCATCTTTGCCACCAACTCTGACAAAGAGGTGCACCTCCAAAGTACTATTTACCTTACAAAGTAGAAGATGATGCTACTTGAAACAGGATCGGGATTGAAAATGACCCACAACCCCCATACAAGGACAAAAGCCCTCTACACTTGATAAGGGCATCTTAAACATATCATCTACCAAGAGAAGGTTATAAATACCTCACTGCCAGCCACATTCTAGGTATGCCATATACATTATACGCTCTTACTCTGCTGCTCGATTATATCACTCGACCAGCACTAACTTGAGTATCAAATTGCCTTAGTCGGGAGCACCTCAGCTAGTTTGATGTTTGCTGTTGGTTGCAGATCTCAGTCCAAAAAGAATATCATTATTAGATCATTCGACCTTCCTAGTCAAATTAGCCCAAATATTTTCCAATTCACTAAATACGACTTTCAATCTGACCAAATATATACACAAAATGTTAATTTAAATAATTAAATAAAATAATTTAATTAATTTAATAAGTTATTTATTTACTTTAACTCATTATTTAATTAATACATTATTTAATGAATAAATTACTTAGTAACAATAAAAAAATTACTTAATTTTATAATTTTTTGATAATTATTTTAATTATATTACTATTAATATTAAATTATTAAACTTAATAAATTATTAAATAAATATCACACTATAATTAATTTTTTATAATAATTTGAAATAAAAATGAATATTAATATTTAATGACGATTAATTTTTTTGAAGAAGATTAATTCATTTATTATGTCAAATTAAAACATCTTAAATTATTTATTAAATAAATAAATGTAATATTTAATTAATATTTTAGATATTAAATAAACTGGTACATTATTTAATTAATAACTAATTTAATTAACGTGTTATTTAGTATATAAATTATTAATTAACTTTAATAATTTTCTCAACAATTAGCTTAATTAAATTTGTAAACATAAGTTTTAGATTTTTTTAAGTAGTAAAATTTTAATATTTTCATATATGTAAATATGCGTGTGTGTGTGTGTGTGTGTGAAGTAAGAAAGTGATAAATATGAATGAGTGATGTAAAAGATGAAGAGAGAAAATGAGGAGGTAGATGTGATTTTTAGGATATAGGATTTTTTGTGTGAATTGTGAGAGATTTTTTGAATAAAAAATTATAATGTTTTGGGAGAAAGATTGGGCAATATGCATATGTTTGGAATTTTTTTTTTTAGATTTGGAAAAGATTTCCCCAAAATTGAGGAGAACAGGCCCTAAATTTTTTAATAATTTGATATCATATAAATACAACTAAAAATTATGATAAAATGAGAATAATGAGATATAAAATACATGGATTATAAAAGATACTAATTGCGTAAATTGTATTTATGATAAGTAAAAGATAGAAGTTATAGTATTTGGCATATTACTGAAAAACACATCAAAAGTGATACTTTATCAACAATATAAATATTTACTAATGACGCACTTTAGACTTGACTAATGATAATTGTCAATTGCTATAGAATATACTTTTAGTGATATTAAATTGATAAAATTCGTGTTTGTGCCGATCATTATATTATCTGGTACATAAATTCAAATTAATATGTTTGTACAAGAAATGAAAAATAAGGTTGATTCCTTTGTGTTTTTTTTAAAGAAACGACTGAATTTCATTAACTTAAATCACATGGCAAGGCCTTGCACATCATCTCCATCCCTTTCATTCATTTAGATAGCTAAAGCATGTTTTGCTGGATAATGGACGCAAGAGTTGGCCTTCCGTCTAACATGAACAAAAGCAACAGATGCAGTGTTTCTGAGCAATTGTTTGGTATCCAAAGCAACATTCTCTATCACTGATAAATTTGCACCTCCATCCTTGAGTGCTTGTATAACTCTGATGCAATATCCCTTAAGATAAACATTCGACGAGGCGTGAGTAGAACACATCTCAGCCGCCACTTTCGCAGCCATAGCCTCAGCAGCTTCCGGCAGTACATACACATTCACTAACCTGAAATAGCCAAGCAACGCAAGACCTCTGTTCTCTATGGCGATTACACCAATACCAACGGCTTTTGGTTCGGTGAACATTGCAGCATCAAAATTAATTTTAATAGATCCTTCAGGAGGTGCCACCCCTATTGCCTCCTCATTCGTCAGATATACTTGCTCTTCTAAAATCTTCCATGAAAATCCAACAAACTTGATAACATCCATCGGCGCCATTGTCCTCCTCCAAATCTATCATTGTTCCTTCTAAACCAAAGACTCCAACAACAGATTCAGAAAAAAATCAAATGACTGATGATCAAGTCCTTCATGCACCTCTGTTGAACCATTCAAGAATAGACCCAGCAGAACACATTAACCATGAAAACAGAAGTTTTGATAGAGCCCAAACTTGCCGGGCGAAATGACGCTTAAGTAAACAGTGAAAGGAATCTTCTGCAACACTTTCACACAAATCACATTGAGAGTTGGATTTTAATCCTTTCCTCACCTAAGATTCATTTGTTGGAAGAAAATTGTGAGCTGCTCTTTAAGCAAAATTTTTAACCTTCGGTGGAATCTTCCTCGCCCATTGGAAACGATAATCATCCTCTCTCGCTGAACTGGTAGTTCCCCTTACTTCTTCAAGCATCCTTCGCTTAATTGATATGTCCAAGAAGTAAGCAGTGTGAATTGTGAATGAACCTGTTTTGGAATAGTGCCAGACAAGTGGAACTTCAGTACTGCTGCTCCCAAGTGGTATAGCAAGAATATCTTTGCTATTAGGCTCCCGAAAAATCTGATCAATTAAGCTCTTCCTCCATAGACATAAATTTGAGTAAATCTGTTTAGATACCGTGGCATCAATTAGAAGCATCCTAGGTGGGGGAGAAGACTCCAAAACTGGGCTCTCTGGGTATCTATTTATCCATCCAAACTCGACATCTCAAACCATTCCCAATTCTTAATCTAATACCTTCTTGGAGTAGACTTAATGCTTCGCAAATGGATCCCATGAAAACAAGGGACTTGACCCTATGGGAGCATGAATAATCGCTTCACAATACGGGAAGTATTTAGCTTTGAAGAGTCTTGGAAAAAGGTCGTCAGGTTTAGTAAATAGGATCCATCTTTGCCTTGCTAGTAGAGATCTATGAAACGAGCGCAAATCCCTAAAATCCATCCCTTCAACTCTTTTACAACGGCCCAGATACTTGCACTTGGCCCAATGGATTTTTCGGGGCCCTATATTTTCCCACCAAAAACCATCATAGATTCAATATCAGTTCCGAGGCGATCAGGTAGCTTAAAGTGGTCCATAGGATATGTAGGAATAGCTTGAGCTACTACTTTAAGAAGTATTTCCTTGTCTGGTTGTGATAACTTTTTCTCGGACCAGCCACAAACACTTTACCATACCTTGTCTTGAATATAGGAAAAAATCTCCTTCTTCGAGTTTCCTAAGACTAATGGTAATTCTAGACACTTGTCATGTCCATCGACAACTCGAACGCCAGGGATTTTCTGGATGGTTGATTGATCTCGAGTGGATGTATTGAAAATAAAAACCACCAATGACTTTTCCAAATTAACCTGCTAGCCAGTTGCACATTCATGTATTTGTAAGATATGACGCAACTCACATGTTGCAGATTCATTTGCTTGACAAAACACCATAGTATCATCAGCAAATAGGAGGTGTGACATCCTCGATGCATTTTTGCAAATAGCTATTCCTGTGAGCAAATTTTCCCCATCTTTGTGCCGAATTAGAGAAGTTAGAGCCTCCGAGCAGAAGAGAAAAAGATAAGGGAATAAAGGATCCCTTGGCGCAAACCCCTCTCTGGATTGAAGAAATCAAACTGCTGACCATTCATAATGATTGAAAAGGATACACTTTCCAGATACACCATAATTAGCTCAACAAATCTATTAGCAAATCCCAACTTAAGCAATATTTTATGAAGAAACAACCATTCAACTTTATCGTATGCTTTGCTCATGTCTAATTTAAGCGCCATATAACCAGTCTTCCCAGACTTCTTCCTCTTTCAGAAATGACTAAGCTCAAAGGCTACCAAGACAATATTAGTAATAAGCTGCGTTGGTACAAAAGCTGATTGAGTAGAAACACAATATTGTCCATAAGCGGCTTCAAACGATTAGTTATATATAGTCTTGGTTGCAATCTTGTATATTACATTACTCAAGCTGATCGGTCAAAACTGACTAATAAACTCAAGATTAGCTGTCTTTGGAATAAGAACAATATGTGTGTAGTTAAATTTAGAGTTAAATATCCATTCATTTAGAAATCTGAGAACAAAAGAGATAACATCACAACCTACAATTGACCAAAACTTTTGATAGATAATGGCTGGCATACCGTCTGGATCAGGTGATTTAAGGGGATTCATATGGGATATCACTTGCTTTACTTCTTTAGTAGTGAACGTCTCAAGCAATTTTCAATTCATCTGTTCATCAACTTTAGTCTCAACACAACTAAGAACCAGGTTCATATCATCCTCCGATGGCCGAGCAGATCGAAATAATTAGTGACAAAATTTTCAAGCTCTGTACCCAACTCACACCATAATCCCGCTTCATTTTTTTAATCCGAAAATATAGTTATTTCCGTATATCTATGAGTGGCTTTGGGAAAAAACTAGTATTCCGATCTCCTCCTTTCATCTTGTGTGCTTTAGCCCTTTGTCTCTACATGATAGCCTCATTGTCCAATGGATCCTCTAACTCTATCCACCTTGTCTCCAAATCCTGCTTTGATTGGTTATTAACAAGGCCTCTTGATAAACTACTGATATCATGCTTCAATTCCTCAATTCTTTTTCTTATTGAATCAGAACCACCTTGTTTCCATTTCAGAAGACCAACCCTGCATTGCTTAATTACTTTTCCAATATCGGCATTACCATCTTCATTTCTAACCGAGCACCATAGTTGCCCAATCACTCTTGTACAATTAGATTTCTTAACCCACCGTGCCTCAAAACGAAACTTCCGCTTTCTCTTATGAATTAAAATTGTAGCTCGGACATCAAATTCCAATGGAATTGGGACATGGTCAGAGTTTCTGCTTGCTACGTGTCGGACTTGATGGTGTGGGAGCCGAGGCACGGGCTCTATCTAACCTTTCTATAACCGTGAAGGGTTCTTTATGTTTATTCCACCAAGTGTATGGAAAGCCACTAAAGCCAATGTCATGAATATCAATTTCCATTAAGATGTCATGAAAGTCCTTCGTTCGACTATATGATATGCCGGAGCAGCCCTGCTTTTCTGACGAGCAAAGAACTTCATTGAAATCTCCAAAGCACACCAAAGGCAACACACTTTGAGCTTCTAGTTTTATTAGAAGACTCCATGTTTCAGAATGGTGATTGGCATTCGGCTCCGCATATGTTCCGATAAACCGAAATACATGATTCTCTCTGACAACTTGCGATATTAGCATCAGCATGATATTTAGAAAAATTATTTAAATTGACCTCCAAGTTTTTTTACCACAGTAATGACAAGCCTCTAGAACGGCTGCAAGAATCAGCACTAACTCCTGCCAAATTGAATCCGGTCTTAAGCTGATAGATAGATCGTAGCTTTGTTTAAATTAAATAAAAAAAACCAATTGGGTTCGATGTTGGCGAATAAGATCGCTGAATTCTTGAATTGTCCAAAGATTCCTCATTCCTTGGCAGTTTCAACTCAATAATGCTGAAATCAAGTTAATATTTTTGTAAATGATGTCATTGTTGTAAATAATTGCTTTTAAGAATAGGAATTTTTCAGTATTTCATGCGCCTCCATCAACTATATGTTTGGTGTCACTTCACTCCCTTAAATTATAAGAATATTTTTCAACTTTTTTCCTTCATTTATTATAATTAGAAAAATATTAAAATAAAAATATTGAAAATTTAATTTTTTTTACGTTTAATAATATAAAGCAACTAAATTAAATAAAACTATAAATGATATCTATAATAATTATATTTAATAAAATTAATTTACTGTTAATTATCCTAAATAGTTGTTTATAATTAATATTTTCAATTTTGAATGTAAAAAAAAAAAAAGTACCTTTACTTGAAACTGATACACATGGGAAGGGATAGAATCTGTAGTGGTGCAAAATAACTCTCATTGCGAAATTTAGTAAAATAATCTGTAATTTTGCGACAAAGCCTACCTCTTTGGAATAAATAATATTTACATCTATTGCTTTTAAATCAATTTTTCATTTTTCAAATGATAGTTTCAGTCACGTTCGCCTTATGTCTAATGTTTATTTAAAGACTATTTATAATAATTAAGAAGAAGATTAGTTTATTTACTAAAACAATATTATTTCATATAGTAAATTTAATATAAACTTTTGGCATTTTACAGTTAGTCTAGTTTAAATTAAGTATGTTCATTTATTAAGAAATAATACATTATTAATGTTTCAATGTTCTTAGTATTTTTTGTTCCAAATGTACTAAATGGGTGGGTAAAATTAGAAAACAAATGCTAGTTTGTTAATCAAAGAAGGTTGAGTGAGACTAATTATCTAATTCAGTGAGATAAAGTGGAATTTAGACTTTATTTTAGAGAAACTAATCAAAAAGGTTTTGAAAACATTGTGAATCATACTTGAAATATTTTCAATGATTCTTTGTTAATAATTATTTTGAAATAAGTACTTCTAAGAGTGGAGAATGAATCTATTTTCTGCCTTGTCAACACCAGTAAACTCGTTGAGGTTAGAAATCACTTTGTTATAAAGGAGTCTAGTTATAAGGAGGTTCGCAAGAGTGCACAAATCCCACAACGATATGGACAATTATCTAAGGGAGGTTAAGATAGTGTTCGTAAGTTAACAGACACCTTGTACAATATCAAATTTTAATTACGGTAAATGATGAAACATACACTAGGTCACGTATTCGTATAGAAATCAACTTGTGTTTGCATCATCTAAGAATGTTCTCAGTCCAAATCGTATATCTTTTAATATATTGAAATTAACTAGCAAATTAAAGAGAATCTCCCCACTTGACTGTAACTTCAATGATGTGGTGATCAATTGTTGACATGAGAGTTAGTTTATTTAATTGTTGATAATTTGTTAGGAGGACAATGGTGACTCGCCTTTAAAGCCACACCTTGGAAGTCATGCTAAAGGTGACCTCCCAAGATGATTTCTCTATACAAAATGAATTTGTTAGCTTTGCCATTGGTTCGCATATCTACAAACAAGAGGAGCATCCAAAATTATGCCTTTTCTCATGTTGATTCTCATCAGTAAGGATGATCAAATGTTGCATCCTGGTGATAGACGAAGTATTTTGAAGTATAACATTAGGTGACCTATCAAAGAAAACATAAATGATTAGGATAAATTGAAATTAGAAAAAATTCAAATACATGTAAAGAAAAATAGATTCATGGTTTGAAATTTTACTTTTCTTTTTTTCTTTTTGGGAAAATTTCTCCTACATGAACAAAAGGTTGACAGAGAACGATGAGAGGTTAATAGCCAAAAAAAGAAAAAAGAATAGGTTGGCAAATGAAATAGTATTTCATAGAGAATAGTGCTTCTGAAATAATGAAGTGCTCTTCCAGCCAAAAGAAAAGTGTCCAAAGTACTTCAGCAACAATTGAAAGCAAGTGGCCCTATAAAAGAGAAAACCGATTTAGGAATGTAGAAAAACTAACAGAAATTCATCATCATTTCTTTCATTCAATTCATTGAGCAATTAGAAAGTTAATTGTTGTTAAGCTATAATGAGAAACAGTGACATATAATATTTACCCAGTTCACACAAAATATACTAATTCATACGCATGATAAGAACTCAGGCACAATTCTCAGTTGTCTGTATAGTGAGAGCAATAGGTTAAAAAAGAAAGAAAGAAAACCTACATGATGCTTTGCTCTTGAATAAATGGAGTAAAAAAGTAATATAAATTCTTCTTTTCACAAGGGAGGATTGATTATTTGAAAAGAAAAATTCCATCTTGGAGATAAAAAAAACAAGTGAAAACATGATTAGAATAGAGAAATAATATATTTGCATTGCCAAAATATTGTGTTATGCAGAAAGAAGTTTCCACAAATTGGAGATTTTGCAAATTTGAGTTTAAAATGATGTTCAAAGATCATGCAAACCATAAGCTATGTGGCCCAAGTGGAAAATAAAATTTAAGAAAGCAAAAATTGGAAAAATGAAAATAATTTTTTGATTACTTACGATATACCCACATGGCCGCTACTCTAGAAAAAAAAAATAAAATTAAAGTGTAAAAGAAACTTTACGAAGTTGAATTTGGTCTCTCATTAGGCTTCATATAAGGGGCCCAGAACAATATGGGATATGAAATTCAGGTAGAGATAGACCTTCTACTTCCAAATCCAAATATTCTTCAACAAGGCTCAATGCAAAATGAAGTGATGACCACGAATTACTTATTTCAAGACACACTTGAAAGTATTGTCCATGAATAATAAGTCCCCAGGGGCCACTTGTAATCAAATGGCTATACATGTAAAATAATATGTTAAATATCAATTTTATATTTTATATTTATGTTTGGAAATTTAATGAGATTTAATTTCTAAATTAATTAATTAATTGATTCATCTTTTAAATATATTTTATTGGTTGATCAAATAATGCCAACTGTCAAATTGTGATATAATGATCAACTCAAATCATGTCTCGCGAGTTAAGGGAGTAAATTTAGATCATATCTTACAAGTGTGTCAATTCAAATCCCATTATTAAATAAGGAAGCAAATTATGATATTTTGACAATCCTAATCACATCTTGTGATTAAAGAAATAAATGCCAATCAAATCATAAAGGGTCAATTAGTTTGTGTCACTTTACCAAATTATGATGCAGGAGTTCCAAAATCCTACAAGTATAAAATGGGATCATCTTCAAGAGGCACAACACATAACAAGTCACGAAGTCTATATTCAAGCACGAGAGACTTTAGAGGAGGTTCTACAATTTTCACAACTGAATTCAAGGAGATCAATAGCATTCAAGGCATACAACAAGGCATTTGTTGTGGAGTTCATCAAATTACAATGCTTGATTTGAGATAAGGGTGAGAAGCCCTCTGATTGATGTTATTCTCTCAACTAAATTCAAGGAAACCATGATGTTCAAAGCATACATCAAGACATTCATCATGGAACTCATCAAATTGCAGTGTTTGATTTGAGATTATGATGCGAAGCATTCAGAATGACATTGTTATCTCTATTAAAGTCAAGGATATCCATGGTAGCATATAGCTAAGCTTTCATCATGCAACTCATCAATTGTAGCATTTGATTTGAGATTACAGTGTAAAACACTTGAATCACAAAAGAACAATGCTGACTTTAAAGGATATCAAAATACTAAGCTTTGATTTCAAAGTAACAAAATCCATTGTCATCTTTTTAAAATATAAGAATCAGAGGATGGAAAACAGATAATATATCCACAGATTCATAAATTCAATTAATTTTAATTTGTTGCATGTTTTCTTACCTTTTTGTTTTTGTTTTGCATGTATAGAATTTGTGTTATAATTTTCAAGCATGCTCAGTAGGACAATTTCTATCTCTCATCTCTCCCTTTATCACATTGAAGTACTACATGTAAAAATAATCAGTCGTGATTTTCATATTAACAATAAGAGAATTTATACATAAGGCTTGTACAATATATCACAATAGAACAAGGATTCTTTCTATTCAAGATATCTCAATTCAACAATAACTCTTCCTACACAAGATATTAACATAGCAATAAGTTTTCCACAAATAATCTAAATTGGTTTGTTATTTCCCCCTCAAGTTGAACTAGGGTAGCTAGCATGGTCAACTTGCCATGAAGTACCTGAAAACGAGACTTGGGCAAGGGCTTGACGAATATATCTGCAATTGGTCATGACTAGCAATGTATCACACAATTAGTTCCTTGTTCTTAACTTGCATTTGGAAAAAAATTAAAAAATAATCTCCATGTGTTCGGTTCAAGAATGGAAAATTAGATTAGGAGTGAGATAAGTTGCACTAAGACTGTCACACCATAAAATAGATGGAGATGGTGATGGGAAACTAATCTTATGCAGTAACTGTTTAAGTCATATTAGCTCAGGAGTGGTAGTAGCAAGAGTATGATATTCAGCCTCTGTGGTGGACCTAGAGATAGAATGCTGCTTCTGAGAAACCCCAAAAATAAAATTATCATTATGGTACATAGTAAAGCCTATAGTAGATTTCCTGTCTCAATTGACCTCGCAAAATTAGAATTAGAAAAATAATGAAGGAAACATGGAGAAGCCTTTGAAATAGATAATCTATGGGTGGGCATTGTCTTAAGATAACTACAAGATGTGTTTGATAGCAGATTAATGATCCTTAGTAGGATTGCGCATAAATTATGAAACTTTGTTAACTACATAGGCATTGTTGGGCTTGGTGAAAGTAGGATACTAGAGACTTTTGACAACTTGTCAAAACAATGTTTGATCTTGAAAAACTATATTAGAAGAAACCTATAGGCTCTCTGTACCATATGTAGGAGTTGAAATTCATTGCAAGACTTTATTCGGGTTTTGTGAAGAATATCTAGGGTATATTTATGTTATGTCAAGAAGAGGCTATTTTCTTACCAAGTAGCTTCCATACCCAAAAAATAAGACAAATTGCCTAAATCACAAACCAAAACTTTTGTTGCAAGTAACAAATTAACCCTTAACCAAGCTCAAATCTAAACCCACAATCAAAATGTCATTAATGTAAATCAAACAAAATAATTGAGGCAAACCTAAATTGAGATAATATATGAAAGAATCAGTTTTGTAAATAATGAATCTACAAGCATGAAGTGCATTAGTGAGACACTTATTCCACATACTAAGGGCCTACTTAGGTCCATAAATTGATTTATGATGTTGACACACATTATTTGGCTTATCTAGATCAAAAGCTAGGTGGTTGGGACATGTAAAAAACCTCATCTAAAATACCAGGAAGAAATATATTGTAAATATTTAGCTAGGTGATTGATCAATCGTGTCCAACAATAATAGATAACAATAAATGGATGGTGGTAGGTTTAACAACAAGGCTAAAAGTGTCATCAAAATCAATACCTAGCTATGGTGATAACCTTTGGCTATCAAACATGCTTTGTGTTGCTGTACTGTGTCATTTGGATTTTGCTCGGTTATAAAGACCCACTTACAGTTGACTATGTTGCTTACTTCATTAGTAGGTACAAGTTTCCAAGTCCCATTTGCTAATAAAGCATTATATTTAGCATTTATTGCTTGACCACCATGTGAACATTTTGCAGCTTGAGAATAAATAGTTGAGTCAGTGTCTTCAGTAATAATAGCAACACTAGAGAATGACTACTTAGGTTTTAATGACCTTTTCTGAGCTCGAGTCACCATAGGATGACTGCGATATGGTAATAGAGATGTAATAGCTCTTTGTTGCAAAGAAATAGTAACATTATTAGAATCTTTAATATTAGCAAGAAGTGACAAACCTTCATTACTTAAGGAATACATAGTCATGTTTATACGAAGAGACAGAAAGACTCGTACATTTAATGTTGGCAATATCCACTTTAAGAAACCATAATGAGCTTAGCCTTGAATTATGTTTCTTAAGCCAAGCTTTAATTACCACATGTAAAATATTACCTTGGGGGATATGTATGTAGTGCATTAGTATATTAATGGTTGTTTGCTTGATCCTGATTCTAGCTAGATCTTTATGATTAGTCCAAATTCATAACGACGGTCTACAAAATCTCTTGGGCGAGTCCTCCAAATTTATGTACGATCCGTACCTTATGAAAATCTTGATTTTAATCTTATAAAAGATTAAAACTTGCCTTAACTTCGCTTTTGTCAAATCACTTTACTTTATGAATGGGAATGAGGTATCTTATTTTGTTCTCCACATAATGTGTTGTATATGAATTGTACTATGCTAATTGCTCCTACTTAATGAACTTTTTTCACAAGATTTCCCATCAGAAATGTTGGGCAGTTTCAAAGGAAACTTTCCTACAACCTGAACCACTACTAAATAACAAAAGATTCTTTCATGACTAATTCTTGAGACAATTTTCCATCTCATGGGATAAAATATCATATCTATTTTTTTCATTTTCATTTTTCTTTGTCATTATAAAAATTATGAAACAAATCCATGCTTTATCTAGAAAATAATATAACATCAATTGAAAACGGACCAAAATTGGAATGTAACAACACTTTTGAATCTTTCTTCTCAAAGTCCCTATTTTCTTATTTTGGGTCATGTCATTCCTTTTGTTTGATATGTACTTCTCTTACACCTCTAAGAACTCAAGAATTGATAAAATATTTAATTTTAAGTAATTCAGATTCATCTAAATGTTAAGCCCCCATAACTTCTTGTAATTTGGACATATAACTGTCATACATCAGTACAATATAATTATGAGGTAATGAAGTATCATGAAAAATTTATTGATTGCAAAACTCTAAAGCCACTTATCAATATTATCAATATATATTACTCATTTATCATCAATTAAAAGATAATTGATACTTCACACTTGCTTTCTAATTCGTGAGAAGCAACAATGATTAAAATTAACTTATGAAAGATGAATTAATGGCATAAATATCACACTCCTCACATCTCTTATGCCCTAAATATAGTGGAGAAATGATGACATCATAGGAATAAGTGACATCGTGAATCGATGGGAGCTATGCCATGGAAATGTGGCCTATATACTATTTACCACTTCAATATTGCATGCATTAATGCACATTGACTTGCAACATTCCTACAATATGGCCCATGTCATAAGTGGGTCTTGTTGCAGTTCATTACTCAGGCATTGTAATTTGATAGGTAAGGCCTGTCCTATTGGCAAAAAGAATCAAGTCAATTGGATTGATAGGCTTGGTAAGTTGTTGGACCCAAAAACTTGAGGCAACATCAAATGTAGGATAAGAATTGTTGATAATTTTCCATATAGATAGAAATAGAATTCTATACGACTTTTTGTTGAAAATAAGTTATAAAATTGACTATTAACTCAACAATAAGCTTTCTTCTCAAATAAAAATCAGTTTTTGTATTTAGTATTCTCTTTCAATACTTTCCATATGTTTTGCAAAAAATTCAATCCAATTATACTTGATCATATTATTTTTTCCTTTTATTTTCAAATATTTCCCCTTTCTCAAACTTATTAGTTAAATAATTTTTGGTATGTTGATGAAGGATGAGTACAAGTATGGATGACACATTGTGCATGAAACTACTTGGTTAAGGAGATGTGTATTTCAGCACGATTGGATTTGGTTATTTACATGTACAATTTGATTTATATCAAGTATTTTGCTGAAACTATTTGTGTTGATTATTGAATATATATTTGGAATTTATGGCTCATATATACAAATATATGAATAAGGATAAAGTTTTAGTATTGCCAAAATTAAGGGAATTCTTTAAAAATACTTATTTAGTTTTAACTATATATGTTGCGAACTAACAGTAAAAGATCATGGTAACTTCATCTACAGTAGAGGTAAAATGCACCTAAATAAACCTATTCATTAATATTTCTTATCTTCTCAAAAAATTGATAGTACCAAAAAAAATCATTTATTGTAGTGCCAAAATATGTCATAATGAATATATTTTTATAACACTTAAATTATTGTACACTATGTAATTGTGTCACTAAAAAAACTCAGAGAATAATTCTTTTACACTTAACATGCCATGATATCATTATATATCATAATAAATGTGAAACAATAAAGTTAATAAAAACTTATGTCTTTGTGCATAAATATAGTGACACATTATTGTAATTATTATAATAAATATGTAACAATATTTAATTTTTGTTGCATGACCAATATGAAGCCAACTAAGAGGCATATCTTTGGCCTTGTTTTCCAAACTTAACCTAAGTTTTCATCGCCATTGGCAACATTATTTGTCCAAATCATTGTAAATACCTCAATGCCTACAAATTATATTTTTTAACAACTATTGAAGTCAAATTAGAAAGTTTTTTTTTTTGGTAGTGAGTGAAATAATATGATTATTTCACTTCAACTATGATGGTATATTACTTTATCCTATAAGTCAGGATGGCATGGTGATAGCACCATGAAACTTGCTTACCAAATATCTTTCCCCTAGTGTGTAAAACGACATCATTTACGAGTTTCACTATTGCATGTACTTGTATATCTTGTTGTTTTATTTGTGAATTTTTTTATAAAGTATAAACAAATTGTGCCTCACTATAAATAAACACTCTTTTGCTGCCTTCAGTGGATAGGTCATACTTTTGTTGTTGAGTAAAGGTAGGTGTGGTTGTTGTTTTTGTTTTCTTTTTCCACTTTTTTGTTTGATTTATTTTGTGGTGTCAAATAGAGTGAACATGATAGTCAAGATTAGGGTTTTGTGAAGTGGGCTATATAGGATTATGGGATCTTGGTTTGGAAGCTTTTTCATTTTTTTTTTTCATGGAAAAGCATTTTTTTCTTTAGTTTTTGGATGTACGAAGTTGATTGTTTTGAGTGGGGGAGTAGTTGATGTGGGTTGAAGCATAACTTGGTTTTCTATAGTATCTAGTTTGTGAAGTAGGGTTTTTTTCTCACATTTTAGTGCTCTTATTTGTTTGTGGTGCTTTGTGTTTATATGGAAGTGAAGTGAATCTTATATTCTAGAAGTTCAACATTGGTCTTATGTTTTCTGGCTATTTAATGCATGGTTTTTTTTCTTTAATTTATTTTAAATGTTATGATTATTATTGATTCAAGTTTTTTGTTTTGTGGGCTTTCTTTTGCTTTTTTCAAGTTTTTTTGTTTGCCTTTTGTAGATTTTCTTTAGTATGTGGTTGTTGTTGTTGATGGTTGAAGAATGTATTTGATAAATATAGGTTTGTTACAAATATAGTTTGTGATGATGTAGATTTTGGGGAGGAAAGAAATTATAGAGATCTATCGAATGGGTCAACTTATAACATTGAGCAAACACCATGCTAGTTGAGATGCCCTTGGCTAATCTAATGCTTAAATCAGTATTGAGTTGATTGAGTAGGAGGAAGTAGAAAGGTAAGGCTAGAGAAGATTGTGTACCTAGGAGTCTAGCTCTTAATTTGGGCATTCATTGGTGCCAAGGCTAAGATCTAATTTACTTTTCTACCCAACCTCTAAATAAGGTTCATGTCACTATTTGAGAGGCATGTATAGTCTTTCTATATCTTGACTAGCTTAACATAACTCTAATGAATAGTACATAATAGCGAAAGGAGGTACCATTGGGCGTGTTACCACATTAAATATGGAGGGAGCTTATGCGAAACAGTAGTAAATGTGGTGGTTCTTGCTTGACCTTAGCTTGCAACGTATTTACTGCAACTACTTGTCCTTAACTTTCAATCTTTGAACTTAACCTTCTAAGTCCATCGATTGAGTTTACCCTACATTAGTGGTTGAATAGAATAGTATCTCTAAGCTTTGGACTCTCTCTACGGGTCGAATCCATAGGTCAAGATATATAGAAAATTATGAGTCCCTCCCTATTCTCTGGGTTTTCATCTTTCAAATGTGTTGGGATTGAGATCACTAGGAGTTAATAAGCATCAAAGTTCACCTGGAATGCGTATAGTCTTCCAACAAGCAATCGACTTATTAATGCACTGACAACTGATTGTCTGCATTTGTTCATAGCCCTCGAGGTAGGTACTAAAAATTTTGTGGGTGGGCATCCATGATTCATGCTTCTTCCAAAATTCTCTCTACTCTTTTCATACTAGGTTGAGTATTAAACACGAGATTAAGTTCTATACATACTTTCCTTAGAGCCAAGAATTTGTAGGTAATTCTCATTTTCCCTTTTAATATTTACCATATTTTTATTTTCTCTTTTTCTTTTTGACTCTTTGATGAGTTCTCAGAGTAACAGTAAGATCAAGAGAATGAGTGGCGACAATGGGGTGAAGGTATAGGATAAGTCTAACCTTAGTAAGTCTAATCATAGTGACAGTGTTGACCTAAATTAAATGAGTGATAGACAGGTCGACATTGAGAAGGATGATATTAGATAAGCTGAGTTTGTAGAGGTTCTGGTTGATGAAGTCGAGAGGGAGCCACTGAAGGGTAAGGGAGGGGGTGTAAAATAGTTAGTTGAAGAGACAACCAGTAAGGGAGAGTAACCTTTTGGCCATGGGGTCGTTCCCTCATCCATAGCTGAAAAATAAACTTCTTACAAAATTAAAACCTCTTATATAGGGACTTGTTTGACTGTAACTTTAGCCGGACTCGATTATGTTCAAGGGTATTTTCATATTCTTCTTAAGTTCAAAATCATTCAACCCGAACCTCATCATAGAATGCACTAGCCCTTGAGAATTGCTTAGTTGTCTATGTTGCTACCTTGTCCTGCAGGCTAAGGTTTCCTATACTAAGGAGTTTAGAGCTATCCTTAATAGCATTGGAATATGCTTGACCTAATTTATCCCAAACTCATTTTTCTTGATTTATGCCTTCATCGTATTTGTGAGGTATTATGCCGACAACCATATTTCACTAATTTGCCTTTCTTCTTCCATATTCTTGCATTGAACAAATTAATTACTATGTCGAATACATGCTTCTATTATATAACTACCTAACCTGGTAGAAAAGTCCTGAACCCTAATTCTTTTTCATATAGAAAGGTTTGGAAGAGAAAATAGTTCTATGTGAGGGCCCCGGAGGGTGAGAACAAGAGGGTCTTTAGGTAGTTGGCCCTGAGTAAAATGAAATTGATTCTCATGGGATAATAGATTTATTCAACTTTTAGTCAAGTAAGGTCTCATCAATGCCTCAAAGTTTGTGATTGAGCTAATTAGCCATAGCTAATCTCTCTTTGGTATGGTTAACTATTGATCATGAGCTTGTAGTTTGATAGAATTGTCATCTTTATTTTGATGAGTCCTATGGATTGTCGAATTTTTAATCAACCACTTTTATTTGCAAGTCAAAGATTAGCTATGTTTGCTAGGAACAAGAATCTTGCCATAATCCATTCTAATCGCTTCCCTGCCAATGCTCGACCTACGAAGCCAAAGTCATCTTTGTCTATCCGCCACTTTCCTATTTCACTCCATGGCTTAGTGCAACAGACCTTATCTATAGACTATAAGTGGGGGGGTCAATCAACAGTTTCCTACATCCAAGTATACAATGAGGTTAAAAAGGCTTCTTGAAGGTGCAAGATCTATGGCTCCACTTATCAAGAGACTAATTGCCCAGAACAAGTGAAAGGGCTTGGCTTTTGCTGAGAAAAAAACTAATTGCTCAGTGTAAGGGAAAAGGTGTTGTCCTTCCTGAGAGTTTTTGTGATAGGGCTCAAGGTCTTTTTTTTGTCAATCAAGTACTAGCTTGAGAGACATTGAAGAGCTTACTTGAAAATCCATTTAGGAAGGTAACTTTTAGGGAGCCCAACGACGTCTTGATCATGGATGAAGGCGAAAAGGGCAAGATTGTTTAGGCTTTAACATAAGCCAACATCTTTTGAAATTGACTAAGAGAGGATATCAATAGTAGGCATGGGGAAAGTTTTGATGAGCTAGTCTTTCATGCCAACATGATATAAACTGATCTTCTATTCTTTTACCGAGCTCATATTACTTTGCTTTTACACTTTTTGGTCCCCTTCTTAATTTCTATTTTGTAGGTACAAATTCACCTTTTTGGACTGCAACACCTAAAAGAAGTGGTTTGAGAACACTGAGGGGGATACTATTGAGGCCTTAAAGGAGAAGGTCAAGAACTTGTAGCCCTTCGAGGGCATTGATGATTTAGTATGATAGAATGAGTCCCTAAGAGTTGAGGGTGACCAGAAGGTCACGGACATCACGATAAGGAATAACAAGCTCTCAACAAAAGTTCTTGAGCTTAAGAGGAAGGTTATTAAGGCTCAAAGCTAGGATTATCACAAGGTGTTCTGAGATGGGAGGTTGGCCATCAATGATGATTTAATAAGGACCATTCTTTTTTTTGTTGATCTTGGCAAAGTTTATCCAAAGCTTGGTATTCAAGGACAACTGCTGCATCATGGGGGCTAATGATCAAAAGATAGGATTTAATCATGCCATTGCACAGCTAAAGACTTTAGGGATTGATTTCAACGAGTCTATGCTATGTTTAAGCTTTGACAACAATCTGTAACCTATCACTTCAAAAGAAGGTAAGATCAAGATCCTACTGAAACAAGCACGAGCAATAGTTTGAGTTTCTAATCTTTATCATTCAAAAGATGGTCGAGGCAGCCCAAAGGGAAATGGGCCAGGCTTTGATCAGGGGGCCCATTCCATCTAATTTTGATATTATGGGCACTTTAAACATCATTCCACCATTCCCAGCTTTGAGGCTAGTCCTTTCACCGCTCTTGTCCCTTTCGATATTGTGCTTCTTAGTGCTACTCTTGGAAAGCCTTTGACCTTTGGGAAGTGAAGTTTTTAAGTTCATCTTTTTATGTTGGCTAATGGTAGTTGGCGACCTTCCAATGTATTATTTTTCTATTTTGAAGGTTTTAGACTTTAGGATCAATGATATAACCTTTTGGCATTGGCTATGTAACCAATTAAATCAATGAAGTTTTCTTTTTGCTTGTCCATAGACATGTTGCTTTGATTTTCATTTACTTTACATATTTTGATCTTAAACCTTTACTTTGTGTATTTCGATCTTAAACGTACACATTCCTACTGCACTTATCCCCTCCTCAACTTGCTCAATGTGTGATGCCTATCATTACATCGGGGGAGTAGTACTTAGTTATAGTTAGCTTAAGATTTAGAATAAGTTTGCTATGTTCACAATTGTGGGGTTGAGTATTTTTGTTTGCCTAATTATAGTTCCTGAGTGACATTAGCATGTCTTGTTTGATTTGAGTGTTATTGTATACATGATAGTTGTTAACCATAATAATGAAAATTGAACTTTGATTGTTAATCATTGCTACGTAGGCAATTTTTGGTTTGCAGTTAATTGAAATTATCATTGCATAGGTGGCTGTGGTTGAAATCAACCTTAATTACAAGGGCAATATTCTATTGGAGATATTTAGATATAAAACTTCTTGATCTTGACAGCATTGTATAGTCTTGAGAGCTCAACATCAACAACGTCTGCTAATCTGTGGGCATTGTTCTTTGCAAACTTGATAATCTTGTAGGGTCTTTCCCAATTAAGATTGAGTATCCTGACATGTCATGAGACCTCGACCTTCTCAAGAACATAATCTTTAACATCATTAGCGTCTGCCAATCTGTTGGTATTGTTCTTCACAAATTTGATAATCCTGTAAGGTCCTTCCCAATTAGGATCGAGTTTCCTGACATGTCGTGAGACATCGACATTCTTAAGAATATAGTCTCCAACCTAAAAGCTTCTTGATCTAATCTTCTTATTATATGCCCTTGCCATCATGCCTTCGTAGTTTCATAAGTGCTACATTTTCTATTCGAGCAAAGGCTAGTTCGAATGTTATGGTTTCTCCATTGGTGGGCACATCGTAAGCTAATATTTTTGTTGTCTCTTAAATTATTTTGGTGGGAAGCATAATGTTTGATCCATAGACCTAGCTGTATGGTGTTTCCCTATTGTTGTTCATAGGTCATTCTATAAGGCCACCACATGCTTGGGATCTCGTCCATCCTTTTTCCTTATGCTTTTTATAGCCTTTTCTTGATGTGATCGACTATAGCTTAGTTGGTTAGTTCTATCTATCTATTGCTTTGGGGGGTTGCCCATCTACGCAAAGTATTTTTGATTTTCTAGGTCTTGGCACCATTCAACAATTCATCAATTTTGAAACTAGATGCCGTTAATGGATATGAGCAATCTCATGGATTTAAATCTACATACAATATTTTTTCCAATAAAAGCTCAGATTGCGGCATTGATTATTTTGGCTATAGCTTTATCTTCTACCTACTTTGTAAAGTGCTCAACTGCCATAATGAAATATTTCTATTGATCGGTGGCTCTGGGAAATGGCAAAATAATGTTAATGAACTTTTAGTCGAAGAGCCATGAAATTCCAACACCTACCATAGATACAACGGGTTAATAGGGGATGTTGCAATGGATTGACAAGATTCGCACTTAAGACTAAAGTTAATAGCATTCTTGGTTAGTGTTAGATAGAAATAACCTTGTCTGAGTACTTTGTGAGCTAAGGTCCAGCCTCTCGAATGGTTTCCACAAATATCGGCAAAAATATAACCCGAATTTTCCTTTTCTATGATTGGGTTCAACATTAGACTAGTAGTCTGAAAAAGGATTTCTTCAAAAGATTATTGTCCTCATCTATAGCATATCTCAACAATCTAATTCTTAATTAGTGGGCTACTCTTTTACTTTGGGTAACTTTCCATGATGGAGTTACTTACTTAATGATCTCGTCCTACCAACTTGCGATTAATTCATCAATCGCCAAGGTCATTGAAATATGAAGCTTGGCATCTAATGTGGTAGGGAGATCTTCTACTAGAAAAGTACATTATAATAGTTCCTCGCATCTAATTAGGATTGACGTGAAATTACTACTCCAATTGTGAAACAATTTTGATTGAATGGTATTTTAGAAAATGGCCATTTTTATCTTATGCCTTTTATACTTCACTAACATTTGGTTAAAGCCCTTAAATCATACAAGACTATGGGACTTGATCACGCATATAATGGTGATCATGAAATAAGTCTCTAAAGTCACGATTTTAAATATTTCAAGTCATAGAATCTTATGAGAAAGGGCATCTAAGATTCAGATAGATTTGCACTAAAGATACATAGTCTAAGGGATTAGATATTATTCCATTTCATGGGTAATCTATGTTAGACATAAATGAATGTTAGTGAGTGCTTGTTAGAGAACAAGTTCACTGGCTCACCCGAAGAACCTACTAGGTAGCTATAGTGGTACGCCAGAAGTGGCAAGGTCTCAAGCTTATGATAGTGTATATAATTAGTCCTTTGACTTAAGGATCTATAATAACCTTGTGTTTGGGTTTTTATGCTTTGATTTTGCCTTGACCACATAGCGGGCCATCCAGGGTTTAGAATGGGCATGAGCTACTTAAATATGAAGTTTGTGAGATCTAAGATGGGATTCATTTCCTCTTTGTTGTCAATAATGAGCGCATCTCGTATGTATTCTATGATGATCGATTCCAAGAGATCTTTGTGCAAGGTAATATTACAATTTAGAAAAGATGTTTTCCAAAATTGTGTTCATAAAGGGGAATTGAACATTAGATGTAGAGACATAGCTATTGAGGTTATTAAGGAGATAACAAATATTTTTCCCTAGACCTCTTTTTGGAGATAGAAGATGAAAGAATCGTAGTTGCATGGTAGGCGTAAACTATAATGGTTCTAAAAGTAAGTAAGGCACTAGGATCTAATTATCAAAAGTTCAAAAGCATAAAATTAACTAGTGCTTACAAGCATAACAAGGATTAAATCATGCTAAGGATTCAGATTTGGTGAGAGCATTACCTTGAAATGCAAAATTCAAGGAGGAACTTGCGAATTCTTCTCAATTCTAGAAATTGTCTACTTTTAGTGCAGCTGGAAGAGTGCAAATATTGCCCAACCAAAACTCGTCCAAAATTTTCAAAAAATTTACTAGAGCTTCTTAACACCTTGAATAATTCTCTATAAAATTTTGGATCGAAAATATTTCTATAACTTCCTAGAGAAAATTGCCAAATCGGACTCTATGTAGGTAGATCTTCAAAATCTAGCAAGTTAAGTGCCTTGCCTCTATTGTTGTGATCCACACACCAAATAGATCTTCCAAAATCTCTAGTCTATAAGTTCGAGTAAGACCAGAGATATAATAATTGTGAAGGTAAATTGTAGGTTAGGAGAAAGAAGAAGAGAGCAAAGCTTTCAACATATGATGTAATGCTTGCAAGGAGTTTTTGTAGGGAAATTGCAAAGAATCTAATTCTTCACAAAAGGTGTGATGCATTGACCAATCCTTTCTCTATATTTATATATAGATGTTGAATGGTGTGATGCCAAGGTGGCATCACTCATTCCATGAGAGGGTAGGGTTGGCGATGGCGGCCAAATGGGGTTGCCAAGGTGGCAAATTAAATTCAAATCTCATTTAAATTTCATTTATATCTTAATTATATTTGGAATCTATTTTCAAATTAATTAAGATGCTAATTGAAATGAACTCTTCATTTGAATTTCCCCCCCAAAAGCCATTCTTCCCATTAATTAAATTAAACTCTTTAATTTAATTAATTATCCTTTGAGTTAACTCTTTAAGTTAAACTAGTTTAACTTTTTAAGCTTATTTTGTTAACTTAACTCTTTAAGTTAACTTGACCAATTGATGGTCATGCTAGCACCAAATAATTAACTCCTTAATAATTGATCTAATTTAACTCTTTAAATTAATTGATTAATTTAACATTTAAATTAATCAAGCTAAAAATGACCTTCAAAGTTGGCACTATAAAATTGATCCATTAGGAGTTAATTTTCTAACACTTAAAAAATTTTCTCCATCAATTAGGAAGCTAATTGAATTTTGTGTGTGACCTAATATATTCTATCATTCATTGAACTTGGGCTCACAATTCCTTGTGGCTTTTGAATATCTTATATTTATTTTAGTTTAAAACTCCTTTTAAACTAATTGACTCAATTTGATTAATCTCATTAATAGAAGAGTATCCAATGTCCATGGTCGGTGTCCAACCTCAAGCCTATAGAGTCCAACTAATTAGACAAAATGAATATTTAGGAGAACCATCATCACTCTACATGTATCATGCAAATACGATCCTTTCATCTCCTATCTCTCAAAAGAGGCTTAGGGCAAGATATTTGTCGGTTTTCTAATAATTTCGATACTATGTCTCTATTCTCAATGTTCGATCCTATTGTGTGACCTCATATTTAGAAACTCAATTTTCAAATTATCATGCCACTTTGCACAAGAATTTCAAGGAATCAATCACCATAGAGTACATAGGAGACGGACTCGCCTTTTACAATAACGAGGAGTTGAATTCCATCTTAGATCTCACAAACCTTCATGCCAAGTAGCTCATACCTAATCTTAACTCAAAAGCCCCACTAGGTAGTCAAGAAAGAGTCAAAGCATAAGGATCAGACACAAAGTTATCATGTATTCTCTGGTTAAAGGACTAATAATATGCACTAGCGTAAGTAGGAGAACTAGCCATTACTGAATTTCCACTATGGCTATCTAGTGGATTATACGGTGGGTCTTCAGTGCCTAGTTTTCTAACAAGAACTCAATAACATGCACCTATATCACATTTGGTTGTTCATGGAACAGGGAAATCTCCAACTCTTAGATTTATGCATCACTAGTGCAAGTCTATTTGGGTCTTAGATGCTCCGTCTCATAAGATCCTATGATTTGGAAGATTTAAGATCACGATCGTGTTAGACTTATTCCATGGTCACCAAATTAAGTCCTGCAGTCATAGGTGATCTAAGGGCTTCATCCAAATACCAATGAGGTGAAATAAAGCAAAAGATAAAGATGGCCATATAAAGAATATCATTCAATCAAGATTGTTTTACAAGAAAATAGCTTTTACTAGGCCAATTTCATTGGCTTATGGCCATTATTCCAACAATCTCCCACTTATCCTAAAGCCAATGCCTAGAACCTTAAAACTCATCTTTATAAGATGTCCTTCAAATACCTTTGGCGTTAGGGTTTTCGTCAATGGATCTGCTATGTTCTCTTTCGAGGTAACTCTTTCTACTTGAATGTTGCCTTTATCAATGATCTCTCGAATCTAATGATATTGCCTTAATATGTGCTTGGTTCATTGATGAGATCTTAGCTCTTTAGCTTGTGCTACTACTCCGTTGTTGTCACAAAAGACAACTACTAGCTTAGAAATGCCAGGTACTACATTTAACTCTTGAATGAAGTTTTTCATCCAAATGCCTTCCTTTGCAGCTTTTAAAGCTGCAATATATTCTATTTCAGTGGTTGAATTGACCATGGTGTCTTTCTTGGAACTCTTCCAATTCACTACATTGCTATGGAGGCAAAATATAAATGCAGAAGTGGATTTGAGGTCAACTACATTGGAATTAAAACTAGTATCCAAAAATCCCTTAAGTTTCAATTCTCCATTGCCGTATACTAAAAATAAGTCCTTAGTCCTTCTTAAGTATTTAAGGTTATTTTCACAGCTAACCAGTAACTTTCATTAGAATTAGATTGGAACCAACTTGTAATGCTTGGTGAGTGTTCAACATCCAATCTTGTACATTGAATTGCATATATTATGCGTCCAATGGTAGAGGTATACGATATGTGAGATATTTTTCATTTCTTTTCCTTAGTCTTAGGGCCATAGACTTTGAGAGATGAATGCCATGTTCCATGGGAAAGAATCCTTGCTTGGATGTTTCCATATTAAATCTCTTTAGTATCTTGTCAATGTATGGGGTTTGGGAATGCCTTAGCGTCTTCTTCGATCTATCCTTATCGATACGTCTTCCCAATATGTAGGATGATTCTCCTAAATCCTTCATGGAGAATTGTATTGATAACCATGCTTTAGTACACTCTAACTTTGTTATCTTATTCCCAATGAGAAGGATAGCATCGACATAAAGCACAATAAATTATATTAAACTTCCATTAGCTTTCTTGTACACACATGGTTCGTACACATTTTTGAC
Source organism: Jacaranda copaia (assembly GCA_014898725.1). Classification (NCBI taxonomy): domain Eukaryota; kingdom Viridiplantae; phylum Streptophyta; class Magnoliopsida; order Lamiales; family Bignoniaceae; genus Jacaranda; species Jacaranda copaia. Next base: position 337,167 of record JACGDI010005578.1, read on the forward strand.
AATGCTAAATAATTTAACCGTTTTGTCAAATGTATGTTCCAACTTTGGGATGCTTGTTTGAGTCCATAAATGGATCTGTGGAGTTTGCAAACCTTTTGCTCACTCTCTTTAGATATAAAACCTTGTGGTTGCTTCATTTAAATTTCTTCTTCAATGTCGCTGTTGAGGAAAGTAGTTTTTACATCCATTTGCTATATCTCATAGTCATAATATGTGGCTATGGAAAGTAGAATCCGAATAGACTTATACATAGCAACTAGTGAAAAGGTTTCCTAGAAATCAATACTGGGTCTGTAAGTGTAACCTTTTTCCATTAGTTATACATTAAAAGTCACTACTTCTCCATTTACCCCAAGCTTTAGCTTATAGATCCACTTGCAACCAATGGGAACTATTCCCTATGGTGGATCTACCAAAGTCCATACTTTGTTTAAGTACATGAAGTCCATTTTGGATCTCATGGCTTCAAGCCAATGTCCTAAATCTATGTCTGACATAGCTTTCTCATAAATTTTCGGATTATTATTCGATTGTCCCATCTCATGAAAAAATTCAAACCTTTTGGGTTGCTTCTTGATCTGATATGATATTCTCAGAGGTTGTGCACAAGGCTTTTGCAATTCATTTGTTTCCACCGCTTGTGGGATTTCTTGATTGTCTTGAACTTCATCAAGTTTAATGACAACACATTTTCTATTCAATAAAAAATTCTTTTCCAAAAAGTGGGTATTCCTTGAAACAGACACCTTTTGTTCCAAGGGATAATATAAGTAATAACCCATAGATTCTCTTGGGTATCCCATAAACTTGCAAAAGATGAATCTACTATACAACGTATCTCCTACTATCTATCTCACGTAGGCAGGAGATCCCTAAACTTTTAGATAATGGTAAAAGGGTGTTCAACCACACCACATCTCATATGGTGTTTTAGGTACCGATTTGGAAGGTATCATGTTTAGTAACTTCCCTGCCGTGTCTAAGGTGTATCCTTAAAAGGATATGGGCACATTGAAAAAACTCATCATGAAACGTACCATGTCCATAAAATATGGTTTCTCTTCTCGACTACTCCATTATGTTGGGGTGTGCTGGGTGGAGTCCATTGAGAGAGAATCCCATTCACTTTAAGATAATCCAAGAATTTGGTACTTAAGTATTCTCTCTCTCAATTTGATCGAAAGGCTTTAATACTAAGTCCCTTTTGCTTTTCTACTTCACTCTTATACTCTTTGAACTTTTCAAAGGCCTCGAACTTGTTTTTCATAAGATACACATATCCATACTGACTATAATCATTAGTGAAGTTAATGAAGTAAGAATAGCCATCTCTTCTACTAACTCTTTATAGTCCACAAACATCCATATGGATCAAATCTAAAGGCTTTGTGGAGCGCTCCGTTTGTCCTACAAAAGGAGCCTTGGTTATTTTTCTTTTTAAAAATGATTTATAAGTAGAAAGGTCTTTAATGCCACTAACTTTTAGTGCTTTAAGAGTTTCTAACTTGCTCATCCTATTTTTAGATATATGCCTAAGTATTGCATACCACAAAATGGCATTTTCTTGGGTATCTATCTTTCTTTTATTTGTTTGAATGTGTATTAGAGGAGTAGGAGAATCAAGTATATATAATCTATTAACTAATGTACCTTAAGCAATTACAGAACTATTCTTTAATACTTTCAATTTTCCATTTGATATTGAAAAATAGAATCCTTCATTATCTACAATGGGAATTGAAATAATGTTCTTAATAAGGTTAGGTATATAGTAAACTGGATCAAGAATAATAGAAGAATTCCCTAAATCTAACTTGATTATGCCTCGAATCTTGGCTGCCACTTTTGCTCTATTTTCAAGGCAGAGGATCAAATCCCCTTAATGTAAACTCCTTCTTCTTTCTATCCCCTGTAATGAATTATAAAGGTGAGAACCACGTGCAATATCAAATATCCATGAGGAAGAATTAGTTATCAGATTCACCTAAAAGAAACACATATGCTTCTGAAGGGTCACATGGTAAGTTTTATAGTTTCTCTTCCAAAGACCTTTTTCACCACAATGGAAATAATTTATATTGGTCTTAGCCTTCTTCTTGACCCTCCCAGAACTTTTCTTGGGTTGCTTTCCTTTTGAGGAAAAACTTTTCTTCCTCTTACCTCTTTTTCTTGGGCCCCTAGAACCTTTCGACTTGGAGGAGGATGTTATCATAAGAGGTTTTTCCTTTCTCACTATTGCCACAGCGGTCACAAGCATGTTTACCAATTTGTTGATTGTCATTGTTTGCTTAAACATATTAAAGTTCACAATAAATTGGTCGAACAATAGTGGCAAC
>JACGDI010005578.1:339602-362729 GCA_014898725.1 Jacaranda copaia
GTTTCTTAACCAATCTTAGAAGTTAGGCTTGGTGAGTTTATTAGTTTCCAAAATTCTTGTGAGTGGATTTTTAGCCATTTTTTTATTGAAGATTTCAAAAATCTACAAGAGGCAAAAAAAGAGAATAAGCATATGATTAAATTTGATATTAAAAACATGTTTATGGTTTTTTAAGCATGTTTTTCTCCAACTATTTTATCAAATCCTTCACCCCTAAGAAGAATTCAAGAAATCACATTTCCTAGTGAGAATCAAGATCTCAATGACTTGCAAATGGACCATCGTTTACAAGTGCCATCCTCGAGTAATCAAAGGGTAGGAAACGTTTGCCAATTGCATCTTATGCAACTCTTGATATATTTTACCTCACTTTTCATAGAGACCCACGTTTATGCATGCTATCTATACTAATAAGTGTTAAGTCCAGCCTACCAATACTTTTTTATCTTAAGGCAACCTCACGACATCCCCCATTTATGTGTGCCAATGCGTGAGGGTTCTTAAGTCAAAGATGTATCTCATGCTAAGTGCATGCTCATTACTTTCCTCCTAAGTGTGATCCTCGTTTATGAGTGGCATCACACAAATTTGGTAGCATTGTCATGGCATACACTATTGGTAGAAGGCTTAGATTACTTAAAACTTTTTTAATTTTTATCCACTGAGACTTAATATTTGAAAAAACACTTAGACATTCTAAGTGCAGGGTTTTGCTTGCAAAGATCTCATCATTTTTATCTTCTTATTTAGGTTTTCTATATCTTAGTTATGCATCTCATACATCAATAGGATATAGAAAGAGTAAATAAGTAAATGCGCCTAGCATGCTTCTAGGGTGGGATGACCATGTGCCTAACTAAGTGATGCACTTAGAGCTATAGGTGCATCACTCAGTTGATTTTAAGTGGGCTGATTAAACTAAACAATTATATGAGTGTATCCCATATATTCATGGGTCTTCAAGCTTTCTTGGATCTTTTTGCTCTTTGCAACTTTTACAAGAGAAAGAAAACCTCACTCCTAATGATTCTACTTTCATAACTTTTACAAGATAGAACAAGAGGTACACAAACCCCATTTAATACAACCCATTTCAACAACTTGAAATAAATAAAATCAATATTAAAGGCTCATGATCGTCCCTATTCATTCATTATTCATTCAATAATTAAATGAACAACTAATAAATCTAAAATTAACAATTAATTCCAATAATTAAATGCTTATCTCATGAATAAATAATTGAACAAGCATAACTCTTATGACTTTATTGGAAGATTAACTTTAACTGATTTTTAAAAGCACTCAAGAATGTTAAACATAATTTTGAGACCTTGCACAACACTAGTGCATATGATGTGTGTAGTGCAAAACTAAATTGAGCATTAAAGGAGTTGGAAAAATGGCTTAAAGCACACAAAACCCAAAGCTAGGGGCTGCCGCCCAACTTGGGCACACAACTGGGCAAGCCGCACGCATAGCATGTGTGTAACGCCCAACTAACGTGCTTAGCAGGCCTTGTTTTGGGGCTTCAAGGTGTGTTGAGCCATTTTCCACTCAACTTTCTTGCAACAATAAATTTTGCACATGTTCTCAACATCAAAACATACATCTTAGATGAATTTTTAAATTCAAAACAACTTTTAAAAGTGGAAATTCAAGTGCTCAAACATGCCTTGAAAACTTGATTAAAGTTAGAATCATATTTGACACAATCTCCAATAAAACTCCAATCTCATTTGATCCAAAAATGCCCAAAACTTTTTTGATCAATCATCAGTATGCTATATCAACATACAACATCAATTAATGCCAAATCAACATTCAACATTAATCACTATGAATTAAAACATACTAACTACATGAATTAACACTTAAATCATACGATAACATGCTTTCAATTCATCAATTAAGGGCCTCACACAACATTAACCGAAAGCTCTAATCTATCAATTGAATCAAGAATTTGGTAATCTAGATTAATCCATCACATAAATCAATCAACCAAGGAAAATCCAAATCTAAGCAAGATTTAGGCTTTGATACCACTTGAAAGCAAGCAAGGCACTAGGATCTAATTATCAAAACTTTAAAAGCATGAAATAACTAGTGCTTACAAGCACTACAAGGATCAAATCATACTAAGGATTTAGATTTAGTGAGAGCATTACCTTGAAATGCAAAATCCAAAGAGGAACTTGTGAACTCTTCATAATTCCAAAAACTGTCTGTTCCTGGAGCAGCTGGAGAGTGTGAAAATCGCCTAACCAAAACTCCTCCAAATTTTTCAAAACAATTATTGGAGCTTCTCAACACCTTGAATAACTTTGTTTAAAAATTTCAGATTAAAAAGCTTTCTGGAACTCCTTGGAGAAAATTTCCAAATTGGACTTTGTGCAAGTAAATCTCCAAAATCTAGCAAGTCAAGCCGTACTTCTATTGTTATGATCTACACACCAATTAGATCTTCCAAAATCTCTAGTCTATAAGTTGAAGTAAGATCAAAGATAAAATAATGGTGGAGGCCAATTTTAGGCTGGAAGGGAGAAAAAGAGAGCAAAGCTTTCAACACATAAATGCGATACTTGCAAGGGATTTTTTGAGGAAAATTGCAACGAATCTAATTCTTCACAAAAAATGTGATGCATTGGCCGGTCTTTTCCTTATATCTATATATAGATTCTTAATGGTGTGATGCCAAGGTGGCATCACGCATTCCACAACAGGGGCGACCAAGTGGGGTTGCCAAGGTGGCAAATTAAATTCAAATCTTATTTGAATTTTATTTGCATTTTAATTACATATGGAATCTAATTCCAAATTAATTAATATGCTAATTCAAATGAAATATTCATTTGAATTTTCCCTCCAAAATTCATTCTTCCCATTAATTAAATTAAACTCTTTAATTTAATTAATTATCCTTTAACTTAATTCTTTAAGTCAAACTAGCTTAACTCTTTAAGCTTATTTTGTTAACTTAAATCTTTAAGTTAACTTGACCAATTGATGGTCATGTTGCCATAAATAATTAACTCCTTAATTGTTGATTTAATTTAACTCCTTAAATTAATTGATTAATTTAACTCTTACATTAATCTAGCCGAAGATGACCTTCAAAGTTGGCACCATAAAATCGGTCCATTAGGAGTTGATTTTCTAACACTTAGAAAATTTTCTCCATTAATTAGGAAGCTAATTAGCTTTTGTGTGTGACCCAATAGGTTCTACCATTCATTGGACATGGGCTCACAACTCCTTGTGACTTTTGAATATCTTATATTCATTTTAGTTTAAAACTCTTTTTAAATTAATCGACTCAATTCAATTAATCTCATTAATTGAAGATTACCCAATCTCTATGGTCAGTGTCCAACCTCTAGCCTATAGAGCCCAACTAATTAGCTGAAATAAATATTCTAGAGTACCATCATTACTCCACATGTACCATGCAAATATGGTCTTTCTATCTTCTATCTCCTAAAAGAGGCCGAGGGTAAGATATTTATCGACTTTCTAATAGCCTTGATGCTGTGCTCTATTCTTAATGTTCGATCCTATTGTGTGACCTCATCTTTGAAAAATTCCTTTTCCAAATTATCCACCAACTTGTGTAAGGATTTTTGGGATTCGATCATTATAGAGTACATAGGAGATGCACTTATCTTTCACAACAACAAGTAGTTGAATTCTATCTTGGATCTCACAAATCTCCATGCAAAGTAGGTCATACCCAATCTCAGTCTAAAAGACCCACTAGGTGGTCAAGGAAGAGTCAAAACATGAGAATTGGACATAAGATTATCACAGATCCTTAGGTCAGAGGACTAATAATATGCACTAGCATAAGTAGGAGAACTACCCATTATTGACTTGCCACTATGGCTATCTAGTGGATTTTTCAGTTGGTCATTAGTGCCTTATTCACTAACAAGTACCTTACTAACATGCATCCGTATCTCATATAGTTGCTCATGAAATAGAGCAATCTCTAACTCTTGGATTTATGTATTGTTAGTGCAAGTCTGTCCAGATCTTAGATGTCCCATCTTATAAGATCCTATGACTTGAAAGATTTAAGATCACGACTTTATGGGACTTATTCCATGGTCACCAAACCAAGTCCCACAGTCATGGGTGATCTAAGGGCTTTATCTAAATGCCAATGAAGTAAAATAAAGCATAAGATGAAAATGACCATATAAAGAATATCATTCAATCAAGATTGTTTTACAAGAAAATAGTTTTTACAAGGCTAATCTCATTGGCTTGTAGGGCACTATTTCAATTGGTTTATCAAGATATAATTCATCTATCTAATTAGTTGGGCTCAATGGGTTTTTTGCTAGACATTGCCCGTAGATAATTGGGTACTTTTTAATTACTAGAGATTAATTGAAAGAGTTATTAGTTTAAATGAGTTTAAACTAACTTGAATATCTTAATATTCAAAAACGTCACAATACGTTATGAGCCTATATCTAATAAATGGATTAACCTAATGGGTTACGCACAAAAGCTTAAAAAAACTCTTATTTGATAGGAAGAATTTTCTAAGGAGTTAGAAAACTACTTGTGAGGAATTTTTGCCTAAGGAGAGATAATAAATTGACTAATTTATAATTGGTCATTTTGGTTTGAATAATTTAAGTGTTAAATTTATCAAAATAATTAAAGAGTTAAATTAGGCTAATTAAATTAAGGAGTTAACTTAATTGGTGCTATATGACAAATTAATTAGTCAAATTAATTTAAGGAGTTAAGTTAAATTAATTATATTAAAATCTTAATTTAATTAAGTATGGAATTCAAGTTTTGGAGGCAAATCAAATGGAAGAGTCCATTTGAATTAAGCAAGTTGGTGTTCAAGTTGGCATACATGCATGGAGAGTGTGATGGAAGTCTCCAAAGGCTTCCATCCTCTCCTATAAATACACATGTGGCCAACCACCTGATGATTTCTAGATGCTCCTATTTTTCCCTCCAATAGGTGGTATAATTCAAGTGTTGAATAACCATATTCTAGATTCCCTCATTTCTCTCTTTTTCTCCAAAACCACCAACCTTTATCATCATATTTCTTCTCTATTCTCTGGCAAAGAGTGCATGGATTGAGAGACCCTCCTAGGTGTGTGGACTACACATTAGAGGCTTCCCGCTTGGGTAGCTTACGATTGGTTGATTAAACTACCTTATAGCCGATTTTTTTGAAGGTTTTTGCTGATTGATTTGGATCATATTTTTCTTCCATTTTTAGCCATCCTACTAGCTATTTTCATGGTGAATTTGTGTGCAAAAGTTGATGAATTTTGGAGGCCTTGAAGGGGAGAAATTGGACTAAGGTTGAAGAGATTGTCGATCTTCATTTGGAGGTATCCTTTGGGAGATTTACTTGATTCCTTCTTTAAAGGAAATTTTTTAGCCTTTAAATCTTAATTTAGAACATGTGGATAGATCCTTAGGATGGAGATTACTAGTTTAATTTTTGCCTTACTTTGGTTTAATTTTATGGATCCAAGTTTATCTTATACTTTTAGGGTACTCATTCTTCGATAGGTACCTTAGGTCAGCCTGGCAAGCTTGGAGAGTGAATTATCTTTATCATTGTTTGACTTGGGTATCTAGTTGAGGAAGAATAATAGCGAAACTTTGTTGTAAATTTTAAACTATCACCAGGTATTTTGCCATCTAGCTGACAACCAGCAATGAGTTGATTAACACTACTAGCTACTGAATCCTTTTTGAAAAGGTAATTTTCATTCTAATGGTGAGGGCCTCATAATAGACTTCATTATTGGACATTTGAAATTTTAATTTATTTCACCTTTGTGCCATCAGGCACACAAAGCAGAATTTTGACTATTCGACCCATTGTGGTTGCACTACTATCTATATGAAAAGTCCATGGTAAGGAGGATACTTTGCACCTCTCATTGTTTGGCTTAACGTGTTCTGCAAGAAAATTTGCCAACAGTTGGGCTTTTGTAGTTGTTCTTAGTTCATAATTGACATTGAATTCTCCAAGTTCCATTGCTCACTTTATGAGTCATCTTGCTGCGCTTAGCTTGGCTAATATGTTCTTGAGTAGTTGGTTGGTTAGGATTGTGCTGCTTTGTGATTGGAAGTGGGGTCTCAATCATCATGCTATTGTGACTAATCTAAGGGTGAACTTCTCAACCTCTATGTAGTTTCACTTAGCACCTTGCAAGATCTTGGTCAAGTAGTACACTAGATGATGGTGTGTCTTATTAACAAATATTAAGACCAAATTGATTACATTAGGGTAAACTACTAAGTAAAGATCCAGTGTTTCCTCTAGGATCAATTTCACCAATAGCATGAGTTGGATAAATTATTTTTAAGGTCGGCTAGGGCATGATCACACTCTTTCATTCATTGAAAATGTTGTGCTCCTTGCAATATCTTGAAAAAAAGGAGGATCTTATTTGCCATCACTAATAAGAACCGGCTATGCGCTAGTATCCAACCTACAAACCTCTAACCTCCTTTACCAACTTAGGAGACATAATGCTCTGTATAGTTTATATCTTTTGGGGTTAGCTTTGATCCTCATTTGGCTAACCGTATACCCTCAAAATTTCCCTCATCAAACTCTAAAAGTGCATCTAGTTGGATTGAGCTTGAGGCCATATCTTCTCAAGATCATGAAGGTGTGTATGAGCCCTCATTGATGCTCTATACTATAATGTCATCGACATGTATCTCTATTGACTTTTCGATCTCATCTTTGAACAACATGTTGATAAGTTGTTGATAGGCCGCTCTAATATTTTTGAGACTGAACGACATGACCACATGGAGTCTATCATGCTTGGTTATTGGGCAATTTTTTGAGTTTTTTTGTTTGTTCATCATGTCAAATGTCCATAAGGATCTCTTTTCTTGATGTGTTGAGGGGAGTGTAATTGGTCATACATCTGATCGAGGATTGGTGCCAGTTTCTATCAAATTTATCTTCTAGTGTTTCCTTCTTCTCCTTTAGTTTTTTGTTTAGGTTTAGCTGTCCATACTTGAGGTAATTCATGTCTTCTTGCACTATATATCAATCTGCTAACTCGAGTAAAGCCTCCATGGTGCAAGGTCTTTCTCGAGCTAAGGTGTTGGCATATTTCTTATGATGTAAGCCCAAAAATAGGACATTGATGAGAAAATTGATCCATAGATTATCAATCTTAAGTACTTTGTTATTGAACTTTGAAAAAAATTCCTTCAATGACTTACTTTTATTTTGTGTAATTGAATAGAGGTGTGTATGCAAGAGTTTGCTCCTTTTTTATTCATGAATTGATGAAAGAACTTGTCGCACATGTGGTCATATGAGTTAATGGATTGTGGTTTAAGCTTTACAAACTGGTCAGGTGTAATGCCCTGGAATGTGGTCATCAACAACTTTGCATGGATATGATTGTACTGGCCGCGCAACTACATAATATACTTGAGCTAGAAGAGGTGCTTGTTAGGGTTGATCAACCCATCATATCTCTACAAATTGGTCAGAACAGCTACCATTTTCACAATAGGTATGGTTGGACTGCTGTCTAGAGATATCGTCTATCTTGTGGTTGAGATTTTGCACTTGGATGGAGACTTCTTCCCACTTTCCCATCTCAAATCTTCCTAGATGAGGATGTTCACATGATAGCAGTCAAATTTATCATTCTAAGGTTAGTAAGATTGGGAGTTGGCCACAGAGTCCTCCACTTTCTCTATTTGCTAATGATTGAACTTGTGGGTGTCTACTTGGGGAGCCTACTATTGAGTTGGCACCTCATGGTGAGCTAGGTTTTGTGGTTGGTGATTAAGCTCATGTGTTGCGCTGTTTGTGGTAATCAGTTGTTGCTTTTGCTACTATCGGAGGGCTCACTTGATTTCTTTTTGTGGTTAGGTGCTCGACTCTAGGAAGTTTGGGGGCTGTGGTGGCTTTAGGGTAAGGGTAGGGCTTGCTCGGGATTTGGAATCTTCTTTTCTACTTGCCTCTCAAAATAAGCTTTCTAGGTGTTGACCACCTTATTATTGCTAGGTCTGGAGTTTTCTATAGATGACACCAAATGATGAAGCAAATTCTAGGGAGAAATTGGGTTGAATGCTTCAAGTTGGATGGGTTAACCTATAACATTGAGCAAATGCCAAGCTTTCTAAGATGCCCTTAATTAAATGCTTTGGTACTTAAGTTAGTACCTAGCTAATTGAGTGGGATGAAGTAGAAAGGTAAGGTTGGAGGAGTGCGTGGATTGCATACTTAACTCTAGTCTAGGTATTTGTAAGTGCCAAGGTGGAGGTTGGATTTATTCTTCTACCCCACATCTGAATAAAGTTCATGTCCCTATATGAGGGACATGTATAGTCTTTCTATACCCTTGACTAGCCTGATGTAACTCTGGTGAATTATACATAGTAGTGGCAGGAGATGTGTTATCATATTAAATACTGGGTGTGTTTTTGGGAGACAACATTAAATGTGGCACTTCTTACTTAACGTCAAAGTTGCAGCATATTTAATTCAATCACTTGTCCATGATTTTTTTTAATTTTATTTTTTTTAATTCTGTTGACTTTCATATTTATGTTTTAAATCTTATTTTTTTATTCCTTAAGATATATTGGTTACAGTTTAGGACAATGTCTTTTTAGTTCATGAGTTCTTTTTGTTATTTTCAACATTTGCTTACCTTTGTTTGTATTTGTGTTGAAGAATATTTTGGAAGGCTTCATTGTGTCCCATTAGTTATTGGTATTAGTATTATTTTCTTTTTCAAATCACACTCAGAGAAATGCCATCAATATTGACATGCCATTTAGTAGATAACACTTCCCTGACACCAATTATATTGCCATTAGAGGCTAGATAGATTTTGAAGGAAGGTGGACAAGGGTTCTTAGCATACCTTATTAATAAACCTTGAAACATAATTAAACTCAAGAATATAGAGGTAGCAACTGGATACTTGGAGGTGATCCCTGAAGAGTTGAATTCACTACACCTGACAGAGAAATAGAGTTTGTAATCCATACTCTTTTTGGGGCTATGCCTTTCTCCAAAACTCTTTACCAAATGGCACTTATCGAGCTAAAAGAGTTGAAAAGCCAACTTCAAGAGCTATTGGAGAAAAAATTCATTAGACCAGACATATTCCTTTAGGGAGCCCTAGTACTTTTCATCAAGAAGAAAGATAGGTCTCTAAGAATGTGCATCGACTTCAAAGAATTGAACAAGGTTACTAACAAGAATAAGTATCCCTTGTCACATATAGAAGAATTGTTCAACCTTCTGCAGGGATCAAGAATCTTTCTGAAGCTAGATTTGAGACAAGGGTGCTACTAGCTAAAAATTAGAGAAGAGGACATTCCAAAGACCATATTCAATTCTCAATATGGTCATTTTGAGTTTATGGTGATCCTTTTGGACTGACCAACGTACAAACAACATTCATAGATTTAGTACCCCAAATTTTCAGACTGTATTTTGACTAGTTTGTGGTCATCTTCATCAATGACATTTTGGTGTTTTCTAAATCCTAAGAAGAGTGTGCAAAATACTTGCACATAGTTCTTAGAACCCTGAAGTAACATCAGTTGTGTGCCAAATTTAGCAAGTGCGAGTTCTGGATGGAAAAAGTAGTCTTTTTGGGACACATCATCACATAAAATGGGATAGAGGTTGATTGTTCTAAAGCAGATATAATAGTCAATTGGAAAGGCCTAAAAATACTACTAAAGTCTGAAGCTTTCTGGGACTGATCGGCTACTATCGAAGATTTGTTCAAAATTTCTCTAAGATAGCTGGTCCATTGATCAAGTTGACCTAAAAAGATCAACCACTTAATTGGACTAAGGATTGTCAGAGGAGCATCCAAGAGTTGAAGAATCGATTAACTATGGTTCTAGTCCTAGCTCTTCCAAACAGCCTAAAGGGTTTTGTGAGCTATACAAATGCTTCTAATAAAGGGCTAGAATGTGTGCTATGCATAAGTGATGTGTCATTGCTTATGCCTCCAAAAAATTGAAACCCCATGAAGAAAATACCCGAATGACAACCTTGAGTTAGCCGTAGTCTTTTTTGCACTATTGAAATAGAGGTATTACCTCTATAGAACTACATTAAAGTATATACAGATTGCAAAAAGTCTCAAGTACCTATATTCATAGAAGGGTTTGAACATGAGGCAACACAGATGGATAGAGTTTCTGGTAGACTATGATTTCTCCATCACCTATTGCCCCAGGAAAGTAAATGTGGTGGTCAATGATATGAGCTAAAAGATAAAATAGGTTCATTAACAGGGGGCAAGAGTGTTAGAAAGCTGGAAAGTGGGTGCTATGTTAGGATTAAAATAATACGCTTAGGTTACTGGAATAAAAGTACAACCCAAATCATATATCAAAATATGACTAGCCTAGGATAATGATGAATAGATATTGAAACAGAAGGAAATAGTTAGAAGTGCTGAGGAGTCTGAGTTCAGCATTGATGGCTAAGATATCTTTTTATTCCAAAAAAAGATATGCGTGCTAGAAGAAATTAAGAAGAGACTGTTAAAGGAGGCACACAAGACAAGATATACAATACATCTTGGAGGCATGAAGATGTATCGAGATTTAATGTAATAATTTTGATGGAACAGAATGAAAAGAGATATTGTACATTATGTATGAAAGTGTCTAACCTATCAACTAGTGAAAGTAGAGCATCAATGATTGTCAGGGTTGCTACAACCACTTCCAATCCCCTATTGGAAATAGGAGCTAGTCGCCATAGATTTTATAATTGGTCTCCAATAGCCTAAGAAGGATGTGATAGCATTTGGGGTAATAGTGGACCGATTGACCAAGTCTGCACACTTTCTGCCAGTCGGAACATAGGGCAAGGTCAAAACTCTAGTAGAGTTGTACATTGAGGAAATCATCCGACTACATGGAGTTTTGACCAATATTGTATTAGATCAAGATCCAAAATTTACATCAAAACTTTGAAAAAGTCTATATGGGCATTTGGGAACAAGATTGAGGTTTAGCTCTGCTACTTACCCATTAATAGATGGACAGTTAGAAAGGGTTATCTAAATTTTGAAAGACATGCTATGAGCATGTGTTTTGGATTTTAGCAGAAGTTGGACCCGATATCTTTCTCTGATTGAATATGCATACAATAATAGTTATCAATCTACTATTCAAATGGCACTGTATGAAGCATTGTATGGTTGAAAATGTTAGTCATCGATACATTAGGATTTAGGAGAGTACAGAGACAATACTGACAAGTCTTTGAGTACTGTAAGGTCTGAGCTGATTCAAGAGATTGTCAAAAGAAACTAATAATTAAGTAGAGGATGAAAGCTGCCTAGGATCAATAGAAAATTTATGCAAATAAACGGAGGAAGGATTTGGAATTTGAAGTTGGTGACCATGTGTTTCTTAAGGTATCCTTTAGGAAAGGGATCAAAAGAATTGGTAAAGGTGGTAATTAGTTCGAGATATGTTGGACCTTATGAAATATGTGAGAGAATTGGATTAGTAGCTTTTCATCTCGTGCTACCTCAAGACTTGATGGGAACACATGATGTTTATCACGTGTCACAACTTCAGAAGTACTATCTGGATCCTTCTCACGCTATATCACATAAGCACATACAGTTGAAAGGTGATTTGATGTATGAAGAATAATCGGCTCACATTCTAGATTGACACTTTTGAGAACTTTGGAAAATGAAAGATTCCTTAGTTAAAGGTGTTGTAGCACAACCATAATATGGAAGAAACAACATGGGAGCTAGAAATCTCATGCGCTAATAGTATCTTGAACTTTTTTAGTATTCAGGAGAGAATCTGGGACTGGATTTTTTTAAGGGGGAGAGGTTTGTAACACTTCTAGAATTTTTATAATTGGTGGAATTTATTTGCCATTATTTTTGTTTTATAAAATTTTAAGTAATTATTTATTTTCAAAACGTTTTGGGTTTAATTGATAAATAGACAAAACTTAATTGAGCAACATTTAAAAATTTTAGGGGTTTACATGGAATATCTTTTGGTCAAATGGGCAAATTTTAGGCACTAAATTAGTCTAAGGGTTGAAGTGAAGACACTCAAAACCTTGGGGGGACCTAAGTGAAGCCAAGTAAAAATCTTTAGGTTAAATTGTGAGGCTCAAAAATACACATCATATATATATATATATATATTTCACACTCACTGTCTTCTTCATTCTTCACTTAGAACCCACCCTTACCCTCACCAATGATCTTCATCGGCGACCACCCTTACCTATAAACTAAATTGACCATTAGTTTCTCCTTATCCCTAGCAAAATGTTGATGCTACATGCACTTCGTTCCAATCAATGGGCCACAGATATAAAAGCTAAAATTTGGTAGCGGCGATGAACAATGGGCGATGGTGGAATAATGGTGGAGATATATTTTTGGTTAACATTTCTAGAAGAGCTCAACATGAGCAACATCGGGGTACCTTTACTTTAAAGTTTGGCATAATGGTGGAGGTAAAATTGAGCAAAAACCTTCACGGTGGTGTGCATTGACACAGAGGCTTTAGAGCTACTATTGAGGACTTTCCTGATAGCAAAATATGTAGTTGATGTGGGTGTTGGACAACTCTTCCTAAAAGGCATCTTTTAGTGATGGTGTTGGCTTTTTCCGGCAATAGCAGTATGATAGCAATGCTGAGGCAGCTTTTTTAGCTCATCACAATGATTGTGTTTGTGTTCTTAGTTTGTGATTCCAAAGCTTTGATAATTGGATCTTGGGTAATAATTGGTAATTTTGGGTTTAAATTTTTGTACTGCTTATTTTCTTTCGAATTTTGTATCATGGAAAGAAATGATGATTTGTTATATGATTTGTATATATACACACACCATGCATGGATATATATATATATGTGCCTAGTGGACCTAAATATATTATATTATATGATAACTTTGGTTAATTAAGTTTATTAAGTAGAAAAACCCTAATTTTGTGGATTTAGGACCTAAGTGGCAATAGTTGGGTTAATTAAGATTATTGGACTATTATTATTGATTTGGGATAATTTTATGAGGTTAAATATGTAATTAAAGACTAGATTACATCCCATTACTAAAACTAATATGAACCTTGTGACTATTTCTGTAAAAACGGCTTAATTAGCATGTTTAATACCAATAGCACCAATAGAACCCTAAAGTTTAGCATATTAGTTGAGTAATTGGTAATTTTATAATGTTATAAGTATAATTGTAATTATTAGAGTTGAATGTGGATTTTGACAATAAATCACTTTTTTAGTTAGGTGACAAAAAAATAGGTCCTGCAGACCAATAAGCTATTAAATGTGATTGCATTTTCTGACACTATAGAAGTGAGGGTCTCTCAATTTGGCATTGATAGTCCCTATCTATTCTTGTGGAAAAACCCCTATGAGGATTGACATGTTTTTGTATTGTACCTGCTTATGTTTATTGGAATTTGTAAATTACTTAAGATCTAGTTCATTGACTGTTAATCAATGTGTATGCCTCTGTAAGGGTTAACAATTGATTTTGCTCTAATAAGAGTTTTTTTCTATTTGTTTTGGTGCCCAGAACTTTTTACTGTTATCTGTTACTATATTTGTTCATGATCTGTACCTATTATCGTCTTATTACCTATTGTCATTTTGTATTATTATTTGTTGCCCTGCCAACATTCCTGTTGTTTGTATATTGTTATGTGGCCATATTGGCTTAATCAAACTTGTTAATCATTATTATCTCACCTTGTCAACAAATTATTAATTGATACCGATTATATATATAGAGATTGATAGCTGATGCTTTAAGCCGAAGATAGGATTGGCTCATCTATAGAGGGAGCATCAGAAAGCCAGAAAGTAGTTAATGTGCTGAGATTAAAACAGTGCGCTTGGGTCACTAGAATAAAAGTACAGCATGAATTATATGAAAAAATACGACGAGCCCAGGCTAATGATGAATAGATACTGAAATAGAAGAAAATGGTTAGAAATGTTGGGGAATTTGGGTTCAACACCGATGGCCAAGATACCTTTCTATTCCAAAAAAGAATATGTGTGCTAAAAGAAATTGAGGAGAGACTATTAGAAGAGGCACATAAGATAAGATATATAATACATCCCGGAGGCATGAGATGTATCGGGATTTAAAGAAATAATTCTAGTGGAAAGAAATAAAAAGAGACATTGTAGATTATGCACAAAAGTGTTTGACCTGCCAGCTAGTGAAAGCAAAGCATCAACGATCATCAGGGTTGTAACAATTGCTTCCAATCCCTAATTGGAAATGAGAGTCTATCATCATGGATTTTATTACTGGTCTACCAATGGCTCGAGGATACTAAGATAGCATTTGGGTAATAGCAAATCAATTGACCAAGTCTACACAATTTCTGCCAGTCGGAATACAGTACCAGGTCAAAAAGGTAGTAGAGTTGTACATTGAGGAAATTGTCCAACTACATAGAGTTTCGACTACTATTGTATCATACAGAGATTTAAAATTTACATCGAGACTTTGGAAAAGTTTACCAAAGCATTTAGGAACAAGACTAAGGTTTAGCTCTGTTACTCACCTATAAACAAACGGACAATTAGAAAGGGTTATTTGGATTTTAAAAGACATGCTATGAGCTCACGTCTTGGATTTTGGTGAAAGTTGAGCCCAACATCTTTATCTGATTGAATATATAAACAATAACAGTTATCAGTCTACTATTTAAATAGCACAGTATGAAGCATTGTACGGTTGAAAATATCGATCACTGATACATTGGGATTTGGAAAAGTATAGAGGTAATATTGACAAGTCTTTGAGTACTATAAGGCTTGAGTTGATTTAAGAGATTGTTGAAGAGGTATAGCTAATTAAGTAGAGGACGATGGCTGCTTAAGATCATTAAAAAAGCTATGCAGATAAACGGAGGGAGGATTTGGAATTTGAAGTTGGTGACCAAGTATTTTTTAAGGTATCCCATAGGAAAGGGATTAGAAGAATTGGGAAAGGCGAAAAGCTTAGTTCGAGATATGATGAAATATATGAGAGAATAAAACCAGTAGCTTACTATCTTGTGCTGCCTTAAGACTTGATGGAGATACATGATGTCTTTCATGTGTTACAACTTTAGAAGTACTGTCCCGATCTTTCTCACGTCATATCATATGAGCACAAGTAGCTGGAAGGTGATCTAGTATATGAAGAACAATCGATTCAAATCCTAGATCAGTAATTTCAAGAACTTAGGAATTGAAAGATTCCTTAGATAAAAGTGTTGTGGCGCAACCATAATATGGAAGAAACAATGTAGGAACGAGAAGATCTCATGTGCTAACAATATCCCAAACTTTTCTAGTATTTAGGTGAGAATCTGGTGACCAAATTCTTTTAAGGGAGGAAGGGACAGAGGTCTGTAACATCCTTAGAATTTTTATGATCGGAGGAATTTATTTGCCATTATTTTTGTTTTATCAAATTTTAATTAATTAATTAATTTTAAAAAGATTGGGGTCAATCCGTAAATAGATAAAACTTAATTAAGCAACAATTGAAATTTTGGGGGGTTTGCATGGAATTTCTTTTGGTTAAATAGGCAAATTTTAGGTACTAGATTAGTTTACGGGTTGAAGTGATTATGCTCAAAACCTTGGGGGACCTAAGTGAAGCCAAGTAAAAATCTTGGGGTCAAATTGTGAAGTTAAAAAATATATATTATATATATATATATATATATATATTTCACACCCCTTTATTTCTTCATTCTTCATCAAGATCCCATCATCACCCTCATTGGCAATCTTCATTGCTGAACACCCTTACCCACTAACAAAACTGGCCATTAGCTTTTCCTTATCCCTAGCAACACTTTGATACTACATGCACGCCATTCCAATTGGTGGGTCACCAATATATTAAAATTGAAAATTCGACAGCGGTGGTAAATGACAGGTAATGGTAGAACATTAGTGAAGGCACATTTCTGGGCAACATTCCTAGAAGTGCTTAGTTTGAGGAACATTGTGGTACCCTTGCATTGAAGTTTGGCATGGTGGCGAAGGCAGAATTGAGCAAAAACCTTCACAATGGCGAGCGGTAGCACTAAAGCATTAGAGCTATGATTAAGGACCTTTCTTGTGGTAAAACATACAATTGATGTGGGCGTTGGACAACTCTTACTGATGGGCATCTTTCAGTGGTAGTGCTAGCTTTTCTGGCAATAGCGCAAGGCAGCAGCGGCACGATGGTAGTGCTAAGGCAGTTTCTTTAGCTCTTTGCAATGATTATGTTTATGTTCATGTTCTTGGTTTGTGATTTTGGTGCTTCGATAATCAGATCTTGGGTAATAATTGGGAATTTTGGATTTAATCTTTTGTACTGTTTATTTCTTTCGAATCTTGTATTGTGGCAAACAAATGAGGATTTGATATATGATTCGTATATACACACACACACCAAGCATGGATATATATGTGCTTAGTAGACTTGGACATATTACATTATATGGTTACTTTGGTTAATTAAGTTTAATAAGTGAGAAAACTTTAATTTTATGGATTTAGGACCTAATTGGCAATAATTAGGTTAATTAAGATGATTGAACTATTATTATTAATTTGGGATAATGTTATGAGATTAAATATGTAATTAAGTACCGAATTACATCCTATTACTGGAACTGATATGAACCCTGTGACTATTTCTGTAATAATGGCTTAATTTGCACATTTTGTATCGATAGTATCAATAGAACCCTAAAGTTTAGCATATTAGTTGAGTAGCTGGTGATTTTATACTGTTATCAGTATAATTGTAATTATTAGGGTTGAATGTTGATTTTGACAATAAATTACTATTTTGGTTAGATGACGAAGAAGTGGGTCTCGTGGACTAGTAAGCTATTGACTATGACTGAATTTTCTGTGACTACGGAAGTAAGGATTTGCCAATTTGGCATTGATTATACCTATCTATTCCTATGGAAAAACCCAGATGAGGGTTAACATGTTTCTATATTGTACTTGACCTTGTTTATTAGAATTTGTAAATTGCTTGAGATCTCATTCATTAATTGTTAATCAATGTGTATACCCCTATGAGGGTTATTTCTTGATTGTGCTCTTATAAGAGTTTGTTCATGTCTATTCTTGTGCATAGAACTTTGTGCATTGAACTTTATACAGTTACTTGTTACTATACTTGTTCTTGATTTATTCTTGTTCTCATCTTGTTACCTGTTATCATTTTGTATTGTTAGCTATTGTCTTGCTAGCACAATTGTTGTCCCTTTATCGTTATGTGGCAATGTTGGCTTAATTGAACTTGTTAATCATTATTATCTTGCTTTAATGGCAAATTGTTAATTGATACCAATTATATGTACAGAGATTGATTGGTTGAGTGCCAATTGAGTAAAGTGTTTAGATATATGGGACATGCCATGTAGTCCACTTGGGTGTCGGCATTATGCTAGGGATTCCCCCTTGGGTATCCACAATATGCTAGGGATTTCCACTTAGGTATCAACAATGTGCTAGGATTTTTCCTTAGGCATTGCAGTGTGCTATACAATCCATATGGTCATTTGCCATGCGCCGGGCTATAACACTTTGGTAAAATTGATTGATTGAATGGAATAAGGTTAATCTAATATGCATGTCATATTGATATATTGGAATGCATATGTTATTTGAGCTTGCTTGACTGTACTTGTATCTTAACTGTGTGAAATCTATTCATAAAGTAATATGGTAGGAGAAATTCCTATTTGCTAAATTTGTTATTGCCTGTATCTTGATTGTTCATGTTTTGATAATTGATTTATGATCCATTGAGATATCCTTTCCTTGGTAGGATTTTTACTGCTTGCTGTTAATATTATCCATCACTAGGTCTTTTAAACTTACCCTCCTATATTATTTATGTTTTTTTGAGATAGGAATAGAAAATCACACAGACCCTAGGTTTGGACCATGAATATATCGTGCAATAGATTAGGTGTTTTAATGTGTATATGAAATCACTTAACTTTTAAGCTTGGACTTAGAGACGTTGTGATATGTCAAGATTGACATTGATGACCAAAGGCATGTATATGTTTTGTCAGGTGTTAAGGAATGAACTATGGCATGTATTTAGTGTTTTGTAAAGGTCTGTCTCAGTTAAAGTCTGCTGCTGTCTCTGATAAGTTTTGAAATTTTTTTCTTATGGGCCTATTGGTTGTGTATGGTTTAAAAATTAAGATTGAACTGGATTGACATCTTAGCTTAGGGATAATCCTAAGTAGGGTGCCACAATATGAAAATAGGAGATAAATACTTACAGATGCGTAAAGCTTGTCAAATTTGTAATTGGCACCACTAGTTTGCCATAAATAGTATAGTTAAAAATTATCTTAAAAAATGAGATGCAGTGTTTCTCTTGCAAATTTATCAACTATTTTTGGGCTTCTTCTTTTTTGGTTTAGCTTTCTCAAAGGCTGTAAACAATATAAAAAGCTCATCTGATAATTTTGAAAATTTTAATTGAAAAAGAATAGAAGAGCTAAAAAATACGTGAGATAATTTATAATAGAATACTAAAAAATAACTAGCATAAAATATTTCATCAAGAATATTACCTTCTCCAACGGTTGTTTCATGATTTGCTCAATATCCTATTATCATGAATGTACTTGAGCCATGATATGAAGGTCTATCCATAATTTACTTCTATTTTTTTTCTTTAAAAAATATGTTGTAGCTTTTAAGAAAAATTTGGGTGCAAACTAGGATGACAATGAAAGCCACAAAAAATTCTAAAAAAGAAGACATAATGGTGGCTACATTCCATTCCTTTAACTATACATGTTACAATTGAATGTGATTAAAGGAATTCAACTAACAACAATTTAATTTTACCTCAGCAAATCCAATTCTTTTTCAGCTTTCAATTAAGGGATGGTAGTCTTAGTAGCTGGAAAATGCATGTGAAATAGCCAAATAAGTTTTGGAGTGCATTAGGCTATATTTTGGGTGGTAATTATAGAGTGATATCCAATAGAAAACTTGAGTTACCGTGCTATTTAATTTTGGCTTAGCAATTAGCCCAATTATTTTGTAAATGATGAAATGCAAACGTAGAGCTTTGTATCATGGTAAACATTGATTTTTAGTATGGCAAATCTATTTAAAAACATAATATTCAACTTGCTTTCATGTATCTATGCCCATTTTTATATCCTATATTTTAAAATACTAACATAACACTACTAAATAAAAATACGGGGTTTATAAATAACAGCTTGCATTAATCTTTTATTTAAAATATTTAATTTAGTGGGCTTGATGGTAATGGAAAAAATGATACGAACTCAAATGCAACCCAACACTTCATCTACTATAAAAGTTTGTTGGAATTCATTCTTATTAATTTTTAACATAATTAAAAAGAGGGCATCTTATTTAAAAGTATGAAATCCAAGATTCACTTTGGAATTCAATCCCCATGCAACACTTTCTTATTTTGAACTCCCCAACCACCTAGAATGATGAAAATGGTCTCATTTTAGAGGTTTTTTTTCTTCTATTTATTCCTAAACCTTGATTTTCTAAGCAACTCATCTCTCTCTTTCTCATTTGTTTTCTATTTAACTCCTACTAGAATATAATGCTTTTCCCTCTTTTTTTTTTCATTTTTTTTTCAATTTTTTGCAATTGCCTAAAATGTCTTAGTAGGAAGCAAGCTTACTTTGTCTCCATTATTGCATATTAAAGAAACATTATAATCTTGTGTGAACCATTATTTTATTTTATTTTTAGTTGAAAATTGGGTAGCAAGGAAAACCTCAAATTCAATTGCTAAGGAGTTGTATGTACAATAGGGAGCTTCATATCATGTCCATTTTTTAGAGCATCAATTTAATGGGATTGTGCTTCCAACTTGCCTAGTCAGCTTTCTCAGTGGATACACGCCACTGATTTTCTTGGATGGCACTCATATTAAGAATAAGTATAAATGATGCTTGCTTAGTGTTGTCACTAAGGATCCTAAAGATGATTTATTCACATTAGCATATACAATTGTTAATGTTGAAAATGATACTAATTGGGAATGGTTCTGCTTGAAGTTGAGAAGCATTTAGATTCTCACCATAGCATAAGATTCAAAAGGCACACTTTCTTCAATTACCAACATATTGGGCTTGTTAAAGCCATTCCCTTGGTATTTCTTGATAGCCATCATGTATATTGTTTGAGGCACTTGATGAACAACTTCAAAAAGTAAATAAGATTTTCTATATTTTATTCAAAATTATGATCTCATCTTATTTAATGTTCAAGTAGTAGTTCAAGAAATCTAATGATCATATAATTTCAATTTCAGGTAATGAGAAAGCGCCACCTCCGCAATAAGAAACATTAGCCATCATTTTTCATGAAAGCTGTACACCCTTCTAGAAGGAAAAAATATACCCAGCATATAAACAACATAATGGAGTTCATACTTTTTGTTAGAGAATTCATCATGCAGTCAGAGGCCTAATGTCAGGCAAATTCTTTATTTGCTAGGGATAGATGGGAAGTAATAAATAAAAATCAATAGAATGTTGGAATAATTGGGTAAAACCGACACAATATATGCTCGTTGTAGCTATGTTTGATTATATACATAAAAAAGTCATATTTATGATGCATGATCGATGAGAAGAATATAATAAACCCATTGAAGTATTATGTCTAGAGTTGGAAAAGAAGCTACCAGTAAATTATATGGCCTCTGGTACACAAAAAGTGGAGAAATCTAGTGGTTGGAACTTTGAGGTCATTGATCATGACAAATCCTATGCTGTGCATTTGAAGACTTGGAGTTGTTCATGTTAGGCATGGCTAGTTGATAGAATACCATGCAAGCATGTGTGTGGTTGTATTGAATCTATGTCACTTTCAGTGTATGACTTTACTAACTAATACTATCGATTTGAGATGCATCAACAAGCTTATAAACTTGCACTTAAAAACCTGAACATATTCCACGTAGAGGAAGAACCAAGAATTTATGCACCTGATGTGAGACCTCAAGCAAGTCATAGAAAAACACAGAGAATTCCATCTCAAATTGATGTTTGGTGTAACTAGTGTGGTAGAATTGGACATAATCATCATACATGCAAAGAAGCTATGACTAGCTAGATTAGCTTGACCTTGATGATGTATTTGGTTACCATTTTGTTGTATATGTATGCTTGTTACCTTCTTGTCAATCAATGAAAGAAGGATTGAACAATGTTCAAAGACTAATGACAGCTACTAAGTTTTACGTTTGGAGGACATGTTAGATTCAGACTATTTGAACTAAAGTGATATTTTTGTTGGATTATTTGGTATTGCATCTATTGTAATATATCAAAATTTATAGATATTATATCAATATTTCTCGATATTGGTAGATTTGTCTTTTTAGCTAGTGTGCGTATTTGAATTTATAGTTTTATAATTTCTTGTGTATAGTTGTTGTGAAAGATTGTGTTTTCCTATTGCATAGGTTTTTGCAGAAATTGGTATATGGTAATGATGGTTTATAAACAAAGTATTTTTTGGGGTATATATAGTATATATATCTTCATATATAGTACTAATTTCAAATTGCATGCATCTCTTAATAGTGTGCTGAGAACATGCCTCCAATCTTAGATATATTAAGAATTATACCTTTACTATAGGAAAAAATGCCTTCTTATCTTTTGAATAATATTGGAAATAAATTTAAAAAAAATACCATTTTTGGAGATTTTTATACTTCATCTCTACAATTTTGTTCTGAGTTCCCTCTAATCTGTACTTATTTTACATAATTTTGTACTTGATTTTTTTTGGTCGAGTCTACCATTAATTCAATGCAAGGAACAATACATAAGCAACCCTAATACAATAAAATCATGCTTTCTTCAAGAAATTGTCATGATAGTACATGTTTAAATAATTGGGAACATAAACAACCACATCCAACCACTTGTGTTCGCATTTATACTAGTATAAATCATTCATGCATGAGTTAAATGAATCCCTTTGACACCACCACCGAATATCAATGAACCTATCATGACTATATAAGTCCTAGAACTAATACATCATAATTTGATATGCATGTAATGACCAGATTAAGACAAATTAAACTTGATAGCTAATGTACTAAGAATAGTACTGGAAATCCGCAAAAAAGTACTTATATTTGCATTTCTATACTTCAACTCTACAGTTTTGTACTAAATTCACACTAGTTCTATACTTATTTTTCTTGATTTTGTACTTGCTTTTTCATTGGCCAAGTTTACCCCCAATTTAATGCGTGGAACAATACATAAATGACATTAATATAATAAAATCATGTTTTCTTCATGTAATGGTTGTGATAGTGCATTTGCAAAAGATTAGGAACATAAATGCACATATCTAGCCACTTGTATTCTCATTCATACTAGTACAAACCATTGATACATGAGGTAAATGTACCATTTCCACACAACCATTGAAAACCAATGAGCCTATCATGACTATACGAGTCTTAGGACCAATACATCATGGTTTGATAATAATGCAATGACCATATTAAGACAAATTCAACTAGATCCCTAATGCACTAATTATGATACTAAAACTCTACAAAAAGATACTAAATTTTGGCATTTCTATACTTCAACTTTACAGTTTTATACTGAATTCGCACTAGTTCTATACTTATTTTGCATGACTTTGTTCTTACTTTTCTTTTGGCCAAGTTTACCCCTAATTCGATGCATGGAGCAATACATAAGTGACCTTAATATAATAAAATCATGCTTTCTTCAAGAAATTATCATGATAGTATTGCTCAAATGGTTGGGAGCACAAATACCCACATCCAACCATTTGTGCTATCATTAATGCTAGTATAAACCATTCATGCATTAGCTAAATGAATCCTTTAGACACCACTATCAAAAACCAATGTACCTATCATGGCTTTATGAGTCATAAAACTAATATATTAGGGTATGATAATCATGCAATGGCTAGATTGAGATGAATTCAACTTGATTGCCAATGTACAAAGAACGATACTAGAAATCCACAAAAAAAAAAAAAAAA
>JACGDI010005578.1:362821-410775 GCA_014898725.1 Jacaranda copaia
TGGCTGATTTTACCCTCAATTCGATGTGTGGAATAATACATAAGTGATCCTTATACAATAAAATATTTTTTTCTTCAAGTAATGGCTATGACGGTATGTGTGAAAAAGGTTGAGAGCGCAAATACCCATATCCAACTTTTTTTTTTTCACATTCACACTAGTATAAAACATTAATACATGGGGTAAATGTATCCTTTCCCCACCACCAAAGAAAACCAATGGGCCTATCTTGACTATATGAGTCCTAGGACTAATACATCATGATTGATAATGATGCAATGACCATATTAAGATGAATTTGACTAGATCCCTGTTGTATTAAGAATGATAGTGGAAATCTACAAAAAGATACCAAATTTTGGCATTTTTGTACTTCAAGTGTACATTTTTATACTGAATTCACTTTAATTCTGTATTTATTTTTCATGATTTTGTACTTCAACTTTGCATTTTTATATTGAATTTTCCTTGTTCGGGTTGTCTTTTGTGTGTTTAGTTCTTGCTTTTGTACTCATTTTTCTTTCTACCTGGTACCAATTTTTTGTTTCAGTACTAGTTAGCTGAATATGGATACCATATAAATGTACTGCATATTGACCAACATGTAACATATAAACCATTAACTACAAAAGAAAACGTGTTATTAGCCACCCTATTTTTGCTTACTCTTGCTAAACTGTAAGGAATAAATTTTTACCCATGCTTTAAACTATGTGGCCATTAAAATTTATTAAAGCCCGTGGTTAAGAGTAAACTGTAGGCATTACATGCTTCTTACTTATGCTTTTCCAACCATAAAGAATAAAATTTTAATTTGCCTATGCTTTAGAGTTAAATCATAGGCAATACTTAATTATTACCTACAAATTTGTAATAATAAAGAATAAATTTTAAATTGCCTATGCTTGAGAATTAAATTGTAGGCAATAGTTAATTATTACCTATGCTTTTATGATAGTAAGTAATAAAATTATTTTCTTTGAATTTTTTTTCTTATAATTTTTTTCTTGTTTACCAACACTTTTAAAGTCTTTCCTATTATTTTGTTGAAAAAGAATAAAAAGTCCTTTGATTTATATTTTATTCTATCCCTCTTTTTTTTTTAAAAATTAAATTTAAATTCTCTCCCTCTTTTTTCAAATTATATCTAAATCAATTTTATGTAAATTAGCTTATGCATCATGCACCCTACCAAAAAGAATTCCTCTCTTCTCTTGCCTAAAGTGCTGCTGCTGCTGTTCCTGCCATTCTCAGTTTGCGTACTCGCTAGAATATTTGGGGAAAATTGTCAACATTCCCAAAACTCTCTAGGGATTTCTTGTCTAAAGATGCAACTGTAAAATTTCATTTTAGATATATTATAGGCACCACTCTATTCGCCCATAGCCTTTTTGTTCTTCCTTTGTATTTGTTCTTAATTTTTTATATATTATTTATGTATTAATTACCAAAATTCTTTTTGACTTATCGATGTTTTTTCCTACGTTTATTTGTGTATTAATTATAGAAAATATTTGCGACTTATCCATTTTGGCCAAGGCCCTGTCCATGGAGAATGCATAATGTTGTTATTCAACCTATGTTTTTAACTATTTTGAAGCTGATTAATTGATGAAATGTTAAATTACCTGTTGATGGTGTGGGTGGGGAATTAACTTCTAGTAGCAAATTTATCATGCTCTTCCTAGTGTGATGCTTATGTGCATAAAGACCAATCCTTGATTCACTCTTGAAGTTTTCGTTTTTTGTGAAGTTTGAAATTGGAAATCACTAGAAACAATTATCAATAGGTCTCACTTAGGTTACTAATTCTTAATTTTTTTTCTATTATTTGTTATGGCTAGGACATTTGGTTTGTCTACAGTGTTTTCATTTTTTTGTCCCCTGCTTGTAGTTTAATGAGGTTGGGAATAGTTTCTATCCATTTTGTTTCAATAGTGGAGTATATTTTTGGGTGTATGTTTAGCCTAGAAGGGTAGGGGGCAACTTTTTGTGGTGAAGTTAGTTTGTACTTTTGGTCTGTGTTCTTTTTCTAAATTTGATTAAAAGAATATATTTGTTGTTATTATTTAGTGGGAAAAAATGACTAATAGGTGTTAGGTGATTTTTAATATGATATGTGCAGGAGCATCAAAAAATATGAAACGGGTATTTTTTGTAAGTTCTTTTTGTGATCTATTCTTGGTATTGAATATAGGTTTGTATAGTCCTAATAAAACGAAGAGCAAGCTTATGTGACCTTATATAAATACAATCAAGGGACTGGTTTTTATCCAAAATTTATTAATTTATAACTTTTGTTATTTATGCTATGTGACCTTTCATTATGTCATATACAGTTTGACAAGGGTATTATTGATATTGGACTTTTGTTTATGTTTGTTGATATATGTGGGGAAAGCTGAGAGTTAAATGGACAACTTCATCAGATGAGTTGGTGAGAGTGCCATGCTTTCACCAGAGGGTAGTTTTAGTGAAGAGTGTAATGCTGATGTCGTAGAAACTCTTTTTGCTTCTAACCATGTATGTTCGGAGCTATTCAACTGTGCCTAATAACTAATAATCGTACAAAATCTGACTTTTAATTATTTAGAATCATTTTCATGAGATTATAGATGTGGGGTTTGTGATGAAATTATTCATGCTGAGTGTTCTAACACTTGACTTTTGATTTTACTTTAATTACAAATAAAGGTTTTTGGTGAAATGTTATAAGTCCCGCATAGTGATGGTGTATTTGGATTTAAGTATTGAGCTCATGGAATTAGTATTGACGAAAAATACTTTTGAAATTTGATTAGATAAAATTTCTACTCCAATTCTATAGGTTTAATTGATTGCTTGGTAACAACTACTAACATGAATGTTGTTGTATACTATGTGGGTTTTACTTATGCAAACATCATTCTTATTACATTTCTAAATATTTTTTCTTTTCAAGATTTCTTATTGAGATTGACTTTGATGTATGTCCAGCATTAGATCTGAAGTTAATTGGAACTTTTGGAGATTCAACACTTCAATCATGCATATTGTTCCGCTAAACTATGAGATCTTTTTATGAATTCTTACTACATTAGTAAACGTTTAGCAAGTCATAATGTTATATATAGAATTTCATGTAGAAATGACTAAATAAACTGTAAACTTTTGGATAGTTTCTTTATTGAAGAAGAACTGTAGAATTGAACAATCTGTTCTTTTTGGGGATCATACTTTCTTCATTTTCTTTAGTTAAGTGATTATGAGGTTCATGTTATTCTAAAAGGAGAATTATGCTTTCTGTTCTTTAAGAAATAAGTCATGCAAATACCCATGCATATGGAGCAAAACTACAAGTCTATTCGAGTCAAAAAACCCACACACTATTAGAATAGTGGCTGGTAAGCCAATTAGATTGGCCTTGTAAAACTATTTCCTTTTAAAACAATCTTGATTGAATGATATTTTCTATATAGTCAACTTTATCTTATGCTCATTATTTCTTCACAAGAATTTGGATGAAGCCTAAGATCACACATGACTATGGGACTTGGTGATTTCACTAGGTGGTGATCATGGAATAAGTCTTACACAGTTGTGATCTTAAACCTTCTAAGTCATAGGATCTAATGAGATAGGACATCTAAAATCCATATAGACTTGCACTAACGATGCATCAATCCAAGGGTTGGATGTTGTCCCGTTCTATGGGCAATACCATATGAGATACAAGTGCATGTTAGTGGGTGCTTATTAGAGAATAATGCATTGAAGACCTACTGGAGAATCTACTAGATAGCCAAAGTGGCAAGTTCTTTAGCTTACGTCATTACATATAATTAGTCCTCTAACTTGAGGATCCATGGTAACCTCGTGTTTGGTCCTCATACTTTGACTCATCCTTGGTCACCTAGTGGGCTGTTTGGGTTGAGATTGGGTGTGAGCTGCTTGGCATGGAGGTTTGTGAGATTCAAGATGAAATCCAACTCCCTATCCTTGTGAATGACAAGTACATCACCTATGCATTCTATAATGATCAATTTCAAGAAATTCTTGCAAAGGTGGTGTGATAATTTGAAAAAGGAGTTTTCCAAATATGAGGTCACACAATGGAATTGAACATTAAGAATAGAAGCATAGCATCGATGCTATTGAGAAACCGACAAATATCTTGCTCCAAGCCTCTTTTGGGAGATAGGAGATGGAAGGATTGTATTTGCATAGGACGTGTAGAGCTACAATATTTCTCCAAGAGCATTCATTTCATCCAACTAGTGGGGCTCCATGGGCTTGAGGTTGGACATCGACCATGGAGATTGGGTACTCTTTAATTAATGAGATTAATTGAATTGAGTTGATTAGTTTAAAAGTATTATAAACTAAAATGAATATAAAATATTCAAAAGTCACAAGGAATGGTGAGCCCATTTTCAATGAATCGTAGAACCTATTGGGTCACACACAAAATATAATTAGCTTTCTTTTGATTGAGGAATTTTCTAAGTGTTAGAATATTCACTCCTAGTGGACCGATTTTGAGGTGATCAATTTTGTGGTCAATTTTGGCTTAATTAATTTAAGTACTAAATTAATCAATTAATTTAAGGAGTTAAATTAGATCAATAATTAAGAAGTTAATGATTTGGTGCCAAAATGATCATCAATTGGTCAAGTTAACTTAAAGAGTTAAGTTAACAAAATTAAGCTCAAGAGTTAAGCTTGTTGACTTAAGTGTTAAGTCAAAGGTTAATCAATTAAATTAAAGTGTTTAATTAAATTAATGAGAAGAACATATTTTGGAGTAAAAATTCAAATGAGGAGTTCATTTGAATTAGCATTTTAATTTAATTTGAAATTAGATTACAAATTAAGTTGAAATACACATGAAATTCAAATGAGATTTGAATTAAATTTGCCACCTAAACTTGCAAGTGGACGCCCCCCTTGAGGAAGGTGTGATGCCAAGTTGGCATCACACCATCTTGCCTCTATATATAGATATAGAGGTGAGAGGATTTAGCACTTGCACAATTGGTGTGAAGAATTAAATTTTTCACATTTCCTTCCAAAAAACCTCTCTCCAAGCATTGTCTCATGAGTTGAAGCTTTGCTTTCTCTTCTTCTCCCAACCTCAAAATTGGCTCCCACCGTGAATTTTATCCTCTCTTTCTCCAGCTAAAATTAAGTAGAAATTGGAAGTTCAATTGGAGTGTAGATCATATCAATGGAGGCAAAACATTTGGGTTTCTTGCCTTGGAGATTCACTGTGTTGAGCAGCGATTTTGTGGAATTTTTATGAGGAGATCCAGATCTATTTTTTATTCTAATTTTTCACATGATCTTCATCATTGAGTGGAAAAGTTTCAGATTTAATTTCGTAATTTTTGGAGATCTCAAAGCCTGGAAAAAGTTGTTTCTCTGCCATGATGGTTTCCGGCAGATTCTGGACTTGTAAAGTGTTCACAATTCTCTCCTTGAAAATTAGCAATTCAAGGTAATTCTCTTACCAAATCCAGATATATAGCATGTTTAGATCATTGGCAGCTTGAGTAACCTAGTTAATTTTAGCTTTTGAAGTTTTAATTATTGAATTCTAGTGCTATTCTTGCCTTCGCACACTACAGATAATACATTTGTTCTTGATTGATGTATAATATGATAATATATTTAATTATTTTATTGAAAGTAATAACATATTTTGCCAAATTATGGTAAATGTGTTTGGTTGGTGGGTGGCTATTGGTTAAATTACAAATATTAATTGAAAATCTATGATATTAATTTTGTCGCAAGTATACAAACATCCAATTTAAAATAAATTAGGTCTTATTTTGGATTGAATTCATTCAAAAACAAAAAAATTCAATTTGATCTGACCTTTATCAAATTAATTATTATCTTAATAATGAGTCTTTCTCAACACCTAATAGCTGTAAACCTATTAGCTATAATGACAATATGTGCTGACTACTGTAAAAAAGATGCAATGTATTTTAAACCCATTCCCTATAATAATGGGGTACTTATATATTAACTATTTCAATAGTTAGCTAAATACTATTAGTATTGTTTAATTTATAGATAAATGCATGATCCAATTGATTTTTTCATTAGCCATTTGCCTCCCTGCATAAAACATATAGTTTTCTTTTTACCGATTGTTCTGTCACAACTATAAAAATAGATACCTGCTCTAATAGTTTCTAATCAAAGTGATACGAAGAAATATAATTAGTAGGATTCAAGAATTTTTTGGGCAACTATTTTTTTTGGTTGTTACATTCTTTCTCCCCATGCAAAACTTTTATAACGAAAATTTGTGTGTGTCTCTGTACATGCATTGATTTATAAAAAAAATTAAAATGTGTTCTAAAAAATTAATTTTTCATTAATGAAATTCAAAATAGGCTAATTTTTCTTCTTTTCTTTTGCTAATTTTTTAGCAACTTGAAGCAATTGCAGAAACGTTTTGCAATACCCTAAGCACCAATGTCCAATTGTTTAAGGGCCCTTGTGAAAGCATAGTTGAAATAGGTAAGAGTTATATGCACTAGTAAAGAACAATAATTGCATGATCTCGAATGTGCCTCTCTCTCTCTTTTTTTTTTTAAAATTAGTGTTCATTAATTTTGATATTATTACATAGCACTATTTTGCAAGTTTCTAGCTTGAATTTGTTAGAAATGTGCCTTTGATTTATTTGTTAATAAGTAGGAAAGAGTGAGAGTAAAAGAATATCTACATTTAAGAATAGCACATTTTCTACATGGCATTATTCTTGTTGGTATAATGTATATGACACCTTATTTTCATTTAATTAGTTTGTATATCATAAGTTGTTCTATTCAAAGTTAGATACTATACCAAGCCTATTATGCTCAGATGAGGTGTGAAACACAAACTTTGAGACCTCATCGGTCAGAGCAACTTACATCATTCATAACTTACAAATATGGTTTTTATCTTTGTAAATGTTGCAGTTATAACACATAATGGATAAGAGTTGGATTAGTTTGTTGAAATACGATCTAGAATATGTGTCTAGTGTTAGTAAATTTATTAATTTTGCATTCAAGGATAAGACAACTGATATTGTAGTCTGTTGTCCTTGTAAGACATGCAAAAAATGATTTAACAAGTCTCAAAATGATATCTTAGTCCATTGTGTTATGAATGGTTTTTATACAAACTATGAAAATTGGGTTTATCATGGGGAACCATTGAATTTGCATAGTAGTGATAATGAGAGCATAGATCAAAACCTAGGTTTGAATGATGCAAGTAATGATATGAGTCAAATGGTGCATGACATAATGAGCTTCATTGATATAAGGACTAATGAGACATATGAATTGGTACATATAGATGAACATGTTAATAAAGCAAATGAAAAAACTAAAAAGTTCTTCAAGCTATTGGAAAATGCAAAGACAGAGGTATATGCAGGGAATAAAACGTTTACTAAGTTGTCTCTTATTATTTGTTTTCTTCAATCTAAGGCATTTTGTGGGTGGACCGATAAATCAGTTGATATTATACTTGAAATGTTGGAGGATTTACTTTCCAATGGTGGAAAACGTTCTAAGTCATGTTATGAAGCGAAGAAGCTAATAAGTGATTTTGGCTTTTCATATGAGACAGAGAATGCATATCCTAACAATTACATGTTATTTAGATAGAAAGATAAAGATAAGCATATTTGTGACATTTGTAGCATTTCTCATTATTAAGATGGGTGAGAAACCATTAAAGCTACAACTACAGAAATTATTTATATCACGTAAGACTACATCTAACATGAGATGGCATGTGGAAAATTGAAAAGATGATGGTGTGTTGAGACATCCTGTTAATTCTCTTACGTGAAAAGAATTTGATAAAAAATTCCCAACTTTTGCTAATGACATATGCAACGTTAGACTTGGTCTATTAGTAGATGGTTTCAACCCACTCAGAACTTTGACATTAAGTTACAGTATTTGGCCAGTAATTCTAATGCCATATAATTAAGTGCCATTGCTTTGCATGAAACAACCCTATTTTATCTTGTCAATACTCATTGATAGGCCATTAAGTCTAGGTAAAAAAGACTAATGTATACTTGCAGCTACTGATTGAGGAGTTAAGAGATTTATGGGAGGTAGGGGTTCCAACTTTTGATGTTTTTAGCAATCAAATGTTTCAAATGCATGCAGCATTATTATGGATGATTAGTGACTTCCCTATTTACTTGATGTTATCTGGTTAGGGTACCAAGGGCAAACTTGCATGGCCGTATTATGGAAGGAAGATATGGCATAAAAGATTAGATAAATATCGTAAAGATTGTTATATGGGTCATTAATAGTTTTTGCCTACAAGCCATCGATTTTGAATATATTTTGTGTCATTTGATGGTAAAAGAGAATTAGGAAAGGCTTCTATTCCTCTCATAAGATCAAACGTATTGCAAGAGCTTGATAAATATCAAATATTAACTTAATACAATAAAGAAGAACTATTGAAGATGGTGTCTAGAACTGGAGAGGAAAAAACGAATGAGCATAATTGAAAAAAAAGGAGTATCTTCTTTGAGTTGCTATATTAGGAGTAAACTTGATTAAACACAAACTTGATGTGATGCATGTAGAGAAAAATGTGTGTGACAATATTCTTTGAACCACATTAGGTGATAAAAAGAAATCTAAGGATCACCGGTAGGCTTGGATACAGCTAAAATCAATGAATATCCGCAAGCCTTTATGGGCACAACCACAACTTTATAGGAGAGACAATTTCCCCCTATTGCATTTACAATGGGTAAGAAAGAAAAGGATTTATTTTGCACAGTATTGAAGAGTATCAGAGCTTTAGATGGATATGCATCTAGCATCACACATCGTGTTAATGTTACGTCCAAAACTATTAATGGATTAAAAGGCCATGACAATCATGTTTTAATCCAACAATTGCTTTATATTACAACTTGTAGAGCACTACTAATAAATGAAGTGAGTGTGCTGATTGAATTAGCAAATTTTTGGAAGCAATTATGTTCTAAAGTTAATACCACACTTATTCTTGACAAATTCCAAGATCATATTGTTCTTATACTATGAAATCTAGAGAAAATATTTGTCCAGTTTTTCTTTGATATTATGGAGCATCTTCCTATCCATTTGGTTGATGAGGTATCAAAAGGTGGCCAATTTAATTTCGATGGATGTATCTGATCAAAAGGTAATTGAGAATATATATTTTTACTTTGATATAAACTTTAGTTGCATATCAAATTTATTTTAAATATTTCAATTTAATTATTTTGGGTACTTACTTACCTTGAAAAAGTATGTTCACGATCAAGCATGGCTGCAAGGATCTATCGCAAAAGGATACTTAATGGATGAGTGCATTAACTTTTATGCTAGATATCTAGGGGATACTAAAACTAAAGAAGCTAGACCTTTATAGAATTGCATTGGAGATAATCCTATGGATCAAGTTTTATGCAAGGGAAAGTAGAGGATATTTGACAACACCACACTAATTCAAGCACATCGATGGGTTTTTGCATATGTTGAATCAATTGCTCCATTGAAGTCATAAGTCATGTTGTTAATATATTGGTAGTTATCTATAGATTTATATAAAAAATTAATAAACTATACAATATATGATGTAGCATCCATATTGTTTCTATTGCCAGGGAGAGACGAATAACATCACGAAAGGAAATCAATGAAATCCACAATGCAACATGTCATGAGTAGTTCAAGTCTTATGTAAGTATTGGATTATACAAGTTACACGGTATGAATATTATTTAATAAATTTCAAAGTTTTCACTATTCTTTTTCTTAAACTCAGGTACATGATAGGAAAAATATAGCCTATTTTTTAGATGAAATTAGAAGGTTGGCCAATGGTCCTATAGCACATAGGAAGATTTATAATGCATGCGTCATAAATAGCTTTTGTTTTCGTACTAAATTTCATGATGAAAGGAAAGCAACTCAAAATCTTGATGTTATCCTTAGGTCTGTCAAGAATAGCTATGCAAATGCAAATGATTGAAACCCTTGTATGGGTGAAGTCTGCTATTATGGCATCCTAATTGATATTATTGAAATATAGTATGCCTATAATTTGAAGTTCATACTATTTAAGTGTGATTGGATTGATAATGATAAGGCATGGTTGATGGAAGATACATATATTTAAGCTCGTGAACTCTAACCAATTAATGTATAAGGATAAACTTCCCATGATGAGCCCTTATCTTATCAAATCAAATAGAGCAAGTGTGGTATGTTGCTGATCCTGTGAATCCTGAGTGGAAGATTGCATTACCAATGACAAGAAGAGATTATTTTGATGTACACTTACGAATGTATGAAATAGAACCCAATGGCAACCAATTATTAGAAGATCGTGTTCCTATAAATGACGAGGATGCTAATTGGGTTCAAGTTGGAGTTGAAGGAACTTTAGTTGATGTGCACGATAATGAGCAATTTGACAAAAATGATGATTATGATGAAGTAGATTAAGGGCATTATGAAGGTTTGTATTTGTAAATTTTATGTACTTTTACTTGTCATGGATGGTATGTACCTACTTGTTTTAAGTTAGTTTTTTTCCTTTCTTGATCTTTGATCTATGAATAATATATTACATTTAAATTTTGTTACTTAAAAATTAAGTTCATGATTTTCTTATTTTATGCATATATTACTTTGTATTTATGTGTCATGATGGGGAAACCAAGAAAACATCCGCATGGGACCATGATAGGTGAAGACATTGATGCTATTGCAAGAATAAGTGGTACAAACCACAATGTTTCATCATCTCAGTCCATTTAGCCTACAAAGTCGCAACAAGAAAGTGAATCTCATGGATCTATCAGACTAGCCACAACCACATTAGGTATCTATTAACTAATAGTAAATACCCACACATATTGTAAATATGTTCTTATTATATTTAATGATATATTTTCTTCTAGTAGGATCATCAAAGAGAAAAGGTAGAGGTTCCTCATACTTACTAGCTAAGTGGAATAATGGTGCACCATGGAGGTAGAGCTTAATGAATTTAGTCAAATTGTTGGCAAGGACCAAGCACAATTGAGCCCTACTTTTGGGGTCCTTGCAAAAATGGGGAATTTGTTACCTTTAAACTATGGGAAGTACTTTGACATGCCAAAATCAAAATTTGATGATATGTGGAATGAAGTTCAAGTAATGAAGTTTATGATATGATGCAATATGTTATATTCCATATTTTGTTCTTTTCCTTATTGCTCATATCAATAATTGATATCCATATAGGCTAACACTACATTGCCCCCAGAAACAAAGAAGTATATGTTGACAAATTTGAATTCTCTATGAAAAGGTTGGAAGAATACTGTGAAGTCCTTTTATTATAACCTACGTAAGGATGATCCGATCAAATAGAGCCTAGACAATGGTTTACACTTGTGAATTATTCGAAAAAAATAGATGTGCAAGTAATTAGAAAATCTAAAATTCTTAAGTTAAGAATTTTTGAAGTTCGTTTATATTATTCATATAATTATTATGAGATAAAAAATTTTAGTGGTATATTTATTTTAAATTTGATATTAAAAAATATTACTGCTTCGAGATATTTAATTATTATAGGAACGAGTAAGATGAAATTCAGAGATTAGGAATACTCAAAAACATCCACATAGAATGGGTAGAATATCTTTTCCTATGTTAAGAGAAGATATTAGTATCAAATTATAAATAATTACACATTGCTTTATAAGGAATTATATGCCGTATTTGTTAATTTTTAACTTTCAATAATTAGCTTAAGGAGGCTTGGTTATATAATCCAATGAAGTTAGATTTATGGGTGGCCTCCCATTCAAGAGGGCAGGGGAGGAATGCAAATCAAGAGATTGCTGAGTTATTTGTGAGAATTATATAAACTTTACATCATCATATCAATTTTTGTATATTTAATATCTTTTGAATATAGTACCTTTATTTTTTTATTAAATTAGGATGAGATAGAGGAATAAGTCAATCAAGTGCCAGAAGCTGAGAGGACAAAAAAGTTCAAAGATAATTTGTCTGAAAATGATATTGGAGTTGATGGGCATGGACCTGTCAAGTGTATAAGGAAAGGGATTACACCTATACAATTTAGTGGAGTTCTTCTATTTTAGGGTCTCATATGCTAGAAAAGCTTCGTAAAGAGATTTGTGCTTAGGTGCAAAATGAGGTGAAAGCTGAGATAACTCAAGTTCGCTCTTAAATGGATATAATGCAAAAAAAGATGGGTATTTTGGTGAGTTTGTTGGATCCCTCTGTATTGTAAGCATTTCAAATAGCTTGTAACAACATTGATGGAGTTGGTTCGGCATCCATCCCTCGTGGAAGATCAACTTCGGCATGTGCATCTAATGCTCAGTTAGCATTAAATATATATTGATTATTTTCATGTATTAGTCAGAAAAGATAAAATATTATAATGCAATCTTTTGTAGGCAATGTTTAGATCTAGTGCTCATTTGGAGCGTGATGATGACTTTCATGCTACATTTGACCATAACCATGATGATTAGGTAATTGTGTTAAGGCATAATATACATGTTTTTTAATTATATTGTAATGTTACATATATTAGTCTCAACCAGTAATATGCAATTTGTTTCCTTAGTATTTCATCAAAACGATATGATGTAAAAGTGTGTTTGTCTCTTATGAGCGGTTGTACTCCAAGTACATCTGGATGTTCCTACCAAGTATTTTTTTTTGTTTGTTATTCTATTTATATTATAATATTCTGTTGTACATTGAGTTTTGATGTAATTGAATTATACCTAATAACTTCATAATGGGCAAAATTTGTGTCTGTTGTCCATGTAGTGCATTTGAATATGTTTGTTATCATCACCAATAGGTAAGAAATTTTCAATAATTTTATTATGCCATGTTTATAACTTGAAGCTATTATAAATATGGAATAGTGATATAGGTATACTTATTATAATATAATTTCTATTTATGCTTATTGATTCAAGTTTCTTAACAAATAGGGATGTAATGGCCATTAGCATTTGCTCATTTCACTCTCCATGTTGAGGTTTATTATGTTTTTTAACAGTGGGCTAATGATGGATACATAATAATTATGAGTTTATTTGTTGATTATGCCATGAATCATTGTAGCTAAAGTTGTTATAACAATTTTTTTTTCTTGTTCTCAATTTTTTGTTGTGGAAACTCTTATATGCTCAATAATGATATGGATATTTTGTTGAAACCATATTTTATCTATCTATTAAGTTGTCTGATGTCTGTTTTGTTATCTAACGCAAATAAGCCAATAGCATTAAGTTTTGGTTTTATCCATAATGCTATTTTCCTAAAATAATTGACATATTAGTTTATTTATTATATTATTGTACAAAATTTTCAGGTAGCTTGTATATTCTTCCTTGATGATGATATGGGAATTTTTGATTAGGATGCTTTAGAACTTTCAGGAAAACAAGAAACTGATGTGATGGATGGTTGTTAGATGACTTTGATTAATGGTACGTTTTTCTTTTTACTACTGATGTGATGAATGGTTGTCAAATGACCTTGATTAGTGATACCTTTTTCTTTTTACTCTAATGATTGTGATATGTCAATTTACTCGTGGAACTACTATTGGATTTTGAGTTGATTTTAGGTTGATGAACTACATTAGATATGTCTCTGTGCTTTAATAGATTTTTCAATGGATAGAAATATTGAATATTTTCTTGAATTAGTTATTGTTGATTGTTGAATATTAACATATTTGAAATTTATTATTTGAATGAATATGTCAATAGGCATAAATAATATTTTTATAATGTCAAAATGAGGTTAATTTATTTAAAATATTAATTAAAGTATTAGCTATAGTTGGGAAATCGTAGTTAAAATGCTTGCACTTTTTCGCTACTACATGCTTGGATAGTAAGGAATGTTATAATATTACCTACATGTTTTTAGAATGTGGCTAATAAATTAAGGTATTGTCCATGGCTTTGTATTCTGTAACCATTATTTGTAGAATTTCAACCACTTCTGAAAAATTGCTACCAAAAAGTTGCAAAATCATAGCTAAAGTTTTAGCAATTGTTTCCAAATTATGGCAAAGTATTCACCATTGTTGCAAATGCTACCGTTGCCAAAGTGTTGCATAACCGTGGTGAATAAGTTATTGCCTACGTTTTGCATTTTTATGCCATGGTTAGGCAACCGTAGCGAAAAACTGTTTCTTTTTCTTTGTAATGAATTACCAGTATCTATATAAATGAATTACCAAATTCACCTGAATACCCATATACAAAAGCTAACTTCATCAAAATAATAACCATCCAAAATCTCTCATCCACCCACTCATGTTCTAATTCATACTGTAAATGATACCAATAGTTGGAGATATAATACTTTATAGTTGGTCAAGTATAATGAAAACACCAAGAGAAACACTCTATTTCTAGTTACTAGTACTATAACCAAGTTTGGCCACCATAACTCAGGTGCTTGTGATCATAACTGCTCACTTTAAGCTGCCAAGCTATCTTTTCCTATCCTATACTTCATGACCTCGAAGTTACATGCAAGCAACCCCTAGCATATTGTATCAAAAAGCGATAAGCTACTCTCATATTGTATCATAATGCAGCAAGCTATGCTCGTAGCTCATAATCGTAGTCGCTATATGAGCCCGATATGTGTCAATTAAACATAAGTTTGAATAGTCCCAAAAATATTTTTGGTTCA
The DNA here is from genome assembly GCA_014898725.1 of Jacaranda copaia. Taxonomy (NCBI): domain Eukaryota; kingdom Viridiplantae; phylum Streptophyta; class Magnoliopsida; order Lamiales; family Bignoniaceae; genus Jacaranda; species Jacaranda copaia. The sequence goes on from JACGDI010005578.1 coordinate 377,587, forward strand.
TTGCATAACATTCACCCTAAGGAAAATAATAAACTCCACAGTCCACATCGCTTATTTGTTTGTGGCAGTATGCATATTGGAGTTCACCTTTCCTAGCATCACCGATGAATGAGCTAGGTATCCTACTATAAATTTACCCTGCAAAATGCAATTATAATATCATCATTATTTTTTAAAAAACTTATTTCCATGAATACGTTTAAAATACAATGAACTTACATAAACTCTTGTTCTGGCTTTTGACACAAGGGACCAAGCAAAGTTCATCTATATAAACTTCTTTGTGGATGCATTAAAAATCACGAGAAATCAATGAAACTTATAAAAAATTAAAAAAAATAACAAATCAACACATGGTTAGGACATCCAAATTGAGTTGCTCAAGCATTTTTTATGAACTTGCATTCATATCCTCAAGAAACACTAGATATTACCGTGGTATTATTATATGTTTCTTATTTAGCATCTCCAATTGGTTGAATATTATAGTCTATCAATTGTATTAGTATTAGAACTCATTTTACCATATAAAGTGATGAAAATTTTACAAATTATTTACCACATACACCACATTCCATGTCCAAAATATGCCTTGAAAGAGTTGCTACGTAATATCTTCAACAAAAAATCAATTAGATCACCTCTCAGTTCCTTTCCAAATAATAGATCACACAGAACATCTCCTTTGATGAACTGTTCTTGTCTATCCCAAACAATGACACAATAAAATAATTCAAGATTATGAGTTAAAAGATCATTAAAATTTTTTATAAAAGGAAAAATAAGTAAAAAATTATTATTAGTCCAAATTATCTTGAGATGAAAACAAATCACTAATACTTTGTTGTTTGTTAGGAATGTCATATGCTCTCTATAATCTTTTTGCTCGAAATTCACTCAGGCACAATCCCACATCTTCGACACCAACATCGCAATAGAGAACAATAGCAACCCGTGAGAGATATATAATTTGCATTAAGATAATAGCGGGCAACATTCTTTCTCAACAATTTCAATATTTAAACAACCTATTACAGTGTTACTTGTTCATAATTTTGGTATATTTACAAAGACATAAAGTACTACATATCAAGCCTCAAAGTATTTAAATTTACTTATGCAATATTAGGCTTCTCCTTTTAAGTATCTTGAACTACCTTCTTCAACATCATCAATCTCTATAGCCGTACTTTAGCTTACCTCTACAATTTCTCTTTGAGGCCTCTCTACCTTTGTCATAGCCTCTATGAGAGCAGACTTTGATACTCTTCGATGGTATAGAGGAGGTATGATCATGGTTTATTTTGCTTTTTCCTTCATGTGGAGTATCATCTTCTTTCCTTTCCCCATCACCACACCATCATGACTCTCATTACCACCACCTGAAGTCTCAAACTCATCAACAACACCCTTTATATGTAGTTTCACATACCAATCCTCTGCACCAACACTAGCAGCATCAGTCATTTTTTTTTCCCGTGTCCTCATCAACATTTTCATCTTTTTCATCTTCATTGTTTTTCTCTTATTTTTCCTTCACCTCTTTATTCACCTTTTCCTCGTCAACTTGACTTCCTTTGCTCTCCAAAATTGCAATTCTATGTTTCAACAATTCTACTTCTTCATTTTTCTCCTTCAATTAAACTTTAAATCATAGGACATCATAGCTAGACATTGAAGGAACCTGTAGAAAAAGCACAAAATTGTTAGTATATTAACTATGTAAACTTAAAGTACTAATCATGTGCATCTAGATAATTTCCTACATTGAAGCGAGAGGGCTTTCCTCCTCAAGAAAGGGATAGATAGGTACAATATGTTACAATAGGAATTTACAGATTTCTTTCAAATATCAAACTCATAGTGAAACATTTTAAACATGAACAATAAACTTTTACATTTTCTTTTTTAATTTGCTGAAAAGTTTCCGCTACATCTATTAGATTCTTAGGGATCTTGCTATTAGACCATCCAAAGAATTGTAGGCATGCACATAGAGCTTTGGTTTCCCTAATGAAAGAATGTGCTCATGCACCCATTCCTATCATTAACAAAGGTATTATTATAGTTATTTAAGCAAATAACAACAATTTTGTAATTTACAAATTGAAATTCACTCACCAACAGGCCAAATACAACCCTCAAGGTGTTTTTTCCTTTGCTCTTTCTCTATATTGCCTCTTAAATAATTAATCATTTTATGAACTATAAAGTTGTATGTAGCTTCTCCCCATGCATAGAACCCAATAGAAGATAGACCATTGACGTAAGGAATGTCCAACCAAGGTGTGCAGTAGTTGCTTATTAGAAGTAGAATTAAATTGAAAACAAAAAGTATATACAACCTAGAAAAATCATCTACATCTTGATCAGTGTGTCTATTTATAAATTCTTTTAACTTTTTAAATATTTCTACATGGTTAACATTCAAAAGTTTTTCTAAAAACAAACGATCAACTATATTTGCCTTTATCTTTAGCCCAACATCCATAAGTTTCCCTACATAAGACAACCTTAATACCAAAGAGCACTCTAACCTTGTAAATGGAACTTTAATGTCTTCATCGAAGACAAATGAAGTAGTTCTTACATTGACGCATCTTCAGATTGCTTGAGCTTGATTGAATCTATAATTTAACTATAGCATATTATAATAGCCAGGGAATGGGGTTTCTTTGATAGCTTGTAGATGTCAACACCCAATTTTGGTCCTAACTAATTCGTTACTTTATAAAGGTATTAAACGAAGTCAATTGTTCATGCTTTCTTGAGTCATAATCTATTTATTTAACTTTTTCTTTTATAATGAAGTATTTGAACTTGAATAATGTCATCGTAATGTTTATGGTGATCCCTTCTTTCTTGCTTAACATTAAAAATTTGTTGTAACATATTGATGCTTATCATGTGGCAATTATTGTTGTGATGCATGCACAACATGAATGTATCATATTAGTCCAGATCAGATTTTCATGTGTGCCTAAAAATATGATCTAATTCATTTGCATGCTTCATTATTCCATTTAATGACAATAAGGAGCTAAATATGTAACTTTAAATTGCATGCTTGTAGTTTATGCCCCATATATTTGTTTCTATCATCAAATTCATGTTTGAAGGGTTTCTATCCCATGTATGAATGTGTTAGGACAAAAAATTGGGTTCCAACACCTATAAACCATAAAGAAAACTCCATTCCATGGTTATTATGATATACCACAGTTAAACTATAGCTTTAATCGAGTTCAAGCAGTCTTAAGGTAGTTTAATATAAGAACAACTTCATTTATCTTTGGTGAAGACATTGAAGTTTAATTTAGGGGGCCAGAGTTCTTTTTGGTATTGGTCTCATGTGAGACAACATGTGGATGTCGGGCTAGAAATAAAGGCAAATATAGTTGATCATTTGTTTAAAACAAAATTGAATGTTAACCATGTAGAAATATTTAAAAAGTTCAAAGAATTTGTAGATGGACATACTAATAAGGATATAAATGGTTTTGCTAGGTTGTATATACATTTTGTTTGTAATTATATTCTGTTTCCAATGAGCAACTATTGCACACCTCGATTTGCCATTCTTTATGTTGATGTTTTATTTTCTATTGGGTTGTATGCATGGGGAGAGACTGCATACAACTTTATAGGTCAAGAAATGATGAATCATTTAGAAGGTGATACAGAGAAAGCGCAAATGAAGAGGTACTTTGATGGTTGTACAGTTGGCCTATTAGTGAGTGAATTTCAATTTGTAAATTACAAAATTATTGTCATTTGCTTTAAATAACTATAAGATTACCTTTGTCAATGACAGGGATATGGCATAAGCACATTCTTTCATTAGGGAAACCTAAAGCTTTGCATGCATGCTCGCAATTCTTTTGATGGACTGACAGCAAGATCCTCAAGTATCTGGCTAATACAATAGAAATTTTTAAGGAAACTAAAAAATAAAAGGTAAAAGTTTATTGTTCATGTTTAGAATGACTCACTATAAGCTTAATATTTGAAAGAAATGTGTGAATTCTTATTGTAATAGATTTTGCCAAGTTATCCCTTTCTTGAGGAAGAAAGACTTGTTGCTTCAATGTAGGTAATGATTTAGATGCACATGATTAGTACTTTAAGTTGCATTGTTAATATTCTAACAATTTTGTGTTCTTTCTACATGTTCTTTCAACATTGAGTTATGATGTCCTGTGATTTAAAGCTCAATTGAAGGAGAAAAATGAAGAAGGAAAATTGTTGAAACATAAAATTGCAATTTTTGAGAGCAAAGGAAATCAAGTTGATGAAGAAAAGGTGAATAAAGAGGAAAAAGAGAAATAAGAGAATGATGAATATAGAAAAGATGAAAATGCTTATGAGGACATGGAAAAAAAGAAGATACAGATTCTATTGGTACTGATGCTAAGGATAGGTATGAGAAACCACATCTAAAGGTTGTTATTGATGAGTTTGAGACTCCAGGTGGTGGTAATGATGGTCATGATGATGATGCTAAAGGTGAGAGGAAAAAAACAAAGGAAGATGACACTCCACATAAAGAAAAATGCAAAATTTAGCATAATCATACCTCTTATATTGTTAGAGGTGTGAGAACAAGAGAAAATAGGAGAAGAAAAGAAAAAATAAACAATATATTAGATCACCCCCTCCACACCATAGAAGAGAATCAAAGTTTGCACTTGCAAGGCCGTGGCAGAGGTAGAAAGGCCTCAAAGAGAAATATTGTAGAGGCGAGCTAAAGTACAGCTAAAGAGATTGATGATACTAAAGAAGTAGCTTAAAATATTGTAAAGGAGAAGTCTGATACTACAGAAGTGAATTTAAATACTATAGGGTTTAATATGTGGTAATTCGTCTCTTTGTAAAAATAATGAAGTCATGAACAAGTAATAATATAAAAAGTTCTTTTGGGTACGAAAATTGTTGAGATGAAAGAATATTGCATGCTGTTTTTTTTTAATGCAAATTATATATCTCTTAAAGAGCTATTGTTGTCTATGACGATATTGATGTTGAAGGTGCTAGAAGCGCCTAAGTGAATTTCAAGCGAAAAAAGATTATACAAGGTGTATGACATTTCTGATAGACAACAAAGCATTATTGATTAGTTTTTATCTCAAGACAATTTGGGGTAATAATAAGTTTTCACTTATTTTCCCTTTTATAAAAAAATTTAATGATCTTTTAACTAATAATCTTGAATTGTTTTGTATTGTCATTGATTGTGATAGACCACAACACTTCATCGAAGGAGATTTTCTATGTGATTTGTTATTTGGAAAGGAGTTGTTAGGTGATCTAATTAACTATTGTTTGAAGATGTTATGTGGCAACTCTTTCAAGGCATCTTTTGGACATGGTGTTGGAATAATGCCGTGCAGCCAGTTAGATTGGCATGTAAACCATTTCACTTGTGATAAAATCTTGATTAAATGATATTCATATTTCAATGGCCATCTTCATCATGTACTTATTTTACTTCACTAGCATTTGGTAAAAACCTTTAAATCACACAAGACTATGGGACTCGATCACATGTTAGGTGGTGATAAGGAGATAAGTCTTACACAGTCGTGATATTAAAATATTCCAAGTTGTAGAATCTTAAGAGACAGGGCATCTAAGATTTGGATAAACTAACACTAACGAGGCATAAATTTAAAGGGTTAGATATTGCTTTGTTTCATGAGCAATCCATATTAAACATGGGTGCATGTTAGTGGGTGCTTGTTAGAGAACAAGTTCACTAAAAGCCCACCCAAAGAAATCACTAGATAGTTGTAGTGGCAAGTTCTCCAACTTATGCTAGTGCATATAATTAGTCCTTACCTAAGGATCCATGGTAATATTGTGTTTAGGTTCTCATACTTTGACTTTTTCTTGACTTCTTTGTGGGTCATCCGGGTTGAGCTATTTAGACATGGAGGTTTGTGAGATCCAAGATGGGATCTATCTTCTCACCGTTGTGAAGAGTGAGTACATCTTTTACATATTCTATAATGATCGATTCCACAAAATCCTTGTGCAGGGTAATATAACAATATAGAAAAAGAGTTTTCCAAAGATAAGGTCATGAAAGGGATCAAACATTGGGAATGGAAACATAGCTATCGAAGCTATTAGGGAGCTAACAAATATGATGCCCTAGGTCTCTTTTAGGATATAAGAGATGGAAAGACCGTATTTGTATGGTAAGCGTAGAGCTAGAATAGTTCACTAAGAGTATATTCATTTTGGCCAATTAGTTGGGCTCCATGGGCTTGAGGTTGGACATCGACCATAGAGATTGAGTACTATTCAATTAATGGAGATTAATTGAATTGAGTTATTAGTTTAAAAAAGTTTAAACTAATATGAATATTTCGATATTTTATGTATCACAAGAGTTGTGAGCCATGTCTAATGAATGGTAGAACCTAATGAGTCACATACAAGAGCTAATAGGAAGTTTTATTTGACAAAGGGAGTTTTCTAAGAGTTAGAAAAATTCCTCATGACCAATTTTGTGGAGGAAAATGGTTGGCTAATTCTTTGGTCATTTTGCTTGATTGATTTAATTGTTAAATTGATCAAATAATTTGAGTTAAATTAGATCAAGTAAATTAAGGAATTAATTTAATTAGTCAAGTTAACTTAAGGGGTTAAGTTAACACCTTCTAACTTAAGGAGTTAAGTTAGTTAACTTAAGAAACTAAGTCAAGACCAATTAATAAAATTAAAGGGTTAATTTAATTAATGTGAAGAATTAATTTTGGAGAAAAATTCAAATGAAGGAGTTCATTTGAGGTTCATTTAGAATTTATTAGAATAACATTTCTTGAGATAAAATGAAAACTCCAAATGAAATTCAAATGCGAGATAAATTCACATTTCACATACAAGTTGCTTGATTAGGTGGTGCCAAGCCTCATGGGAGGTGTGACGCCAACTTGCATCACACCCTCCCTCCTCTATAAATAGAGGTGGCTGGCCACTTAGCTTGTAATTCATGCTAGATTCCCTTTTTTCCCCCAAAAGTGTGATCCACTCGTGTTGAAATTTCATACCTTCTTATTCACCCTTCCTCATCAAATTAGCCTTCATCACTTCTTCTTACTCTGGAGTTCCATCTCTTTGGAGGTTGATTAGAGCTTGCCTATGGTATGTGGATCATCACATTACAAACTAGACACTTGGACAGCTTTGCTCTTTGGAGATCCACTGCAGAGCAGTGCAGTTGAAGGCACAATTGGAGTACTTCCTGATTTCTAATCTTCCTAAACGTTTTACTAGATATCTTTAAGCTATTGGAGAGGAGTTGTCCAAATTTTTGCCAAATCGGAGGTGGTTCACTTGGGAAAACATTGCTGGAATTCTGTTGTGCTGACTAGAGACAGTTTTGAAGTGTTCAATCTAGTCATCATAGCTTCACTTCCACCTTGTATTTTGAGCAATCAAGGTATTTATCCTTTTTTCCAAATTAGATCCTTAGGAGGTGTGTAGTCAAGTTTTGATTTAGCTATTTTTGTTTATTACATGGATCTTTATGCTACACACTCCTTCACATGGAATGTGATGTATGTCTACCAATGATCAGTTAAATAATTTGTAAAATATTCAGTACTTTACATTGTAAAATGAGTACTAATGCCAACATAATCAATAGATAGCAATATTGAACCAATTAAAGATGCTGAACAAGAAATGTACAATAATACCACAATAATATCTAATATTTCTTGAGGATATGATGTAAATTCACAAAAGATGCTTGAGCAACTTAGTTTAGATGTGCTGACTAGATGTCAATTTGTTATTTTTCTAATTTTTTATAAGTTCCATTGATTTCTCTTAATTTTTTATGCATCCACTAAGAAGTTTACACAAATGAACTTTGCTAGTACCTTATGTCAAATTGAAAATAAAAGTTTGCATAAGTTCATTATATTTTAAAAGTATTCATGTAAATAGATTTTTTAAAAAATAATAGTGATATTATAATTACATTTTGCTAGAAAAGTTTATAGTAGGATACCTATGTTCATTCATTGGTGATGCTAGAAAAGGTAAACTCCAATATGCATACTGCCACCAACAGGTAGGCGACATGGACTATGGAGTTTATCACTATCTTTGAGGTGAATGTTATGCAAGGAACCAAAAAGCTTTTTGGACTATGTAAACTTATGTTCAATTGATGCATATCATGCACATATAGTTGCTATGATTCTAAGCTATGAGCATTGCTTGCTGCATTATGATACAATATGAGGGTAGCTTGCTGCATTCTAATAAAATATGCAGGAGGCTTCTTACACGTAAGGTCAAGGTCATGAAGTACAGGATGAGAAAAGATAGCTTAGCTGCTTAGAGCAAGCGATTATGATCACAAGAAGCAGAGTTATGGTGGCCAAACTAGATTCAATACTTAAAAACTAGGTTTCAATACTAATAACTAGTAATGGAGTATTTCTCTTTGTATTTTCAATATACTTGACCAACAATGAAATATTATATCTCTAACCATTGGTATTAGTTGTAGTATGAATTGGAACACAAGTGGATGGATTTGGGATTTTGGATGATTATTATTTTGATGAAGTTAGTTTTTGTACATGAATATTTAGGTGAATTTGGTAATTCATTTATATAGATACTGGTAATGACATATATGTTGCATGTTGGTCAATATACACTACATTTATATGGTATCCATATTCAACTAAGTCATACTGAAATAAGAAAAAAAATGGTACTAGATAGAAAAAAATGAATACAAAAGCAAGAACTATAACACACAAAAGGCATCCCAAACATGGAGAATTCAGTACAAAAATGCAAAGTTGAAGTACAAAATCACTTAAAATAAGTGGGTGAATCCGTGCATAATTGCAGAATTAAAGTACAGAAATGCCAAAAATTGGTATTTTTTTGTGAATTGTTAGTGTCATTCTAGTAAATTAGGGATCAAGTTGAATTCATTTTAATTTGGTCATTGCTTGATTATCAAAACATGATATATTAGTCCTAAGACTAATATAGTCATGATAGGCTCATTGGTTTTCAATGGTGGTGTGAAAGAGATTTATTTACTTCTTGCATCAATGATTTATACTAGTATGAATGAGAATACAAGTGGTTGGATGTAGGTTTTTGTATTCCCAACCTTTTGCACACGTACTATCATGACTATTACCTGAAGAAAATATAATTTTATTATATTAGAATCACTTATATATATATATATTATTTTAAAATATATTTCACTAAAAAAAAGCTAGAAGAATAGAGTTAAAAGAACTCAATTTACTAAAGGACTATTCTCAATGAATTCATCAAGACGTATATGTGTGCAACCTTGTGTTCATCATCGTTCAAATATCTAACCATGATTCTCAAACCAAGTATTTTTGGAAGGTAATTGCTGCATTTTTTAACAATTGCAAAAGGCTACAATTCATAATAACAACTAAATTGATTTTGATAGTAAGTAATTTTATTTCTAATAATTATAGTTTGACCATCTTTTAATATGCCGACATATATTAGCATACCATAGCTATAAAGCACTTCCAATTCAACAATCCAACCAATATTTGTAGCTAAAGTTGTGATTAGTGAGTACGGCTCTTAGAGTTCAAACAACAATATATCAAGCTATTTCTATGTATGAATACATATATATATGTATAGTGAAATCATATGACAAAGTTGACAAAGGCAGGCTGAATAGTCAAACACTATTTAAATTCTCAAAGCTGAGTACTTTAAAAAAGAAAAAAGAAACTTTTCGAATGTAATTGCAGTAGGTTATAGTTTCTTGCGGCAGCTAAATGGTTTCCTTAGTTCGTGAAGCTATGAGCTATTCTCATACAAGAAAGAAACCAAAAACAATTAATATGTTTGGAAATTTACATATGAATAGAGTCTCAAATTTAAGTGTTTCTACCCACTTAAATGAGGTAAGTCCAATGAAAATACTTGTCATACAAATAAAAATTCTTGAGACACCATTTAAGTTAATTTGTGCACCAAATAAATCTCACATTTCATGCAATGGATAATCTCTATATATCCACAATATACATAATGTGATTGCTACTTTGGCAATATGAATTTTGAGAGATCAAAGACATATATAAAATAATTTTAAAATAAGACTTAATTGTTAAAATTTAAAGAAACACAACTGAGGCAAGAATTCACAAGTGCAGATATGTCTGTCAATAATTTTCAAAAAGATCACTGAAAAAGAGGAACTAAGATGAAAATCAGTGAAAAAGACGAGAGACACACACGCACACATAGGAACACTCAGACCAATAACAATTACTCACTTTCATAATCACAGTCAGACCAAAAATGGAGGGCACGTGTCGGACTTCTTGTTAGAAACACTTACATTCAAAGTTGTGCTCATACCAAAAATGGGGGCGTTTCTACTGTCAATAGGGGGGTTTGAATGTAAGACATGCCTGGCAGTAGAAATCAATAAAAAGTTAGCAATTCAATTTTTGGTATGAGATGTTAACAAGACAAGTAAAGTGAATTTAACTGTTTTACCCTCAGAATGTGCTGATGAATATTTCTATGAAGTTGCACTACAAATCAACAATATATCGCTACTACTATTAGCGATTATTAATTGTAATATTAAAAAACATGCTACAATATTTAAAAAGAAAAAAAGATAATTGTTGCTATTATTAACAATTATTGTGTAATTGTGATATAAAAAAATGGTACAATAAAAAAAATCACTACTTTTTTTAGTGATTATTGTGTAAATTATAATATTAAAAAATGCTACAATTTATAAAAAAAAAGAATCGGTATTAATAGAGACTAATTTTTTTTTTTGTAAATTGTAATACCAAAAAAAAAATCGCTACTATTATTAGCAATTATTGTAAATTGTAATATTTTTTTTAAAAAAATAATCTCTACTATTATTAGCATAAAAAAATGCTACTATTATTAGCGATTGTTGTATCAATTTTAATATTAAAAAAATCACTGGCCATTATAATATTAAAAAAAATTGCTACTATGATTAGTGATTATTGTGTAAATTGTAATATAAAAAAAAAATACTACAATAAATTATAATATTCATAAGCTAAAAAAAATTGCAATATTAAAGAAAAGTAATGGCTACTATTATTAGCTATTTTTTTAAATTGTAATATTTAAAAAAATGGTACAATAAATTGTAATATTCATAAGCTAAAAAAATAATAAATTGTAATATTAAAAAAAGAAATTACTATTATTAGTGCTTTATTTAAATTGTAATATTTTAACAAAAGAATTGCTCCTATTATTAGCAATTATTGTAAATTGTAATAATTAGAAAATAATCCCTACAATTTATTATTAGCATAAAAAAAATGCTACTATTATTAGATTATTGTGTAAATTGTAATATTAAAAAAAAGATTCGCTACTATATATGATTAGTGTGTGTAAATTGTAATATTTAAAAAAATACTACTATTAAAAAAAAGTAATCGCTACTACTATTAATGATTCTTTAAATTGTAATATTTAAAAAAATGCTACTATTAAGAAAAAGTAATTGCTACTACTATTCATGATTCTTTAAATTGTAATATTAAAGGAAAAAAAACACTACTATTATTATCGATTATTGTAAATTATAATATTAAAAAAATAACCTCTACTATTTATTAATAGCATAAAAAAATAGCAGATATCTTAATATTATAAAAATAAGCACTACTATTATTAATGATTAGTGTGTGAATTGTAATATTAGGTAAAAAAAAAAGGATTGCTACTATGATTAGCGATTATTGTGTAAATTGTAATATTAAAAAAATTATTATAATATTCATAAGCTAAAAATAATAATAAATTGTAATATTAAAAAAAATAGAACCACTACTATTATTAGCGATTATTGTATATTGTAATATTAAAAAAAATTGCTACTAATATTAGCAATCATTGTATAAATTGTAATATATAAGAAATATCGTTTATTATTGACAATAAAAACATGACAGTCGTCAGCCAATAAAAACATGCCACCTAAAATTTTTGCACAAGATGCTGACAATACTTGAGGGATCATTGACAAATTTCCACCTCATGCAATATAAAAACGTGAAAAGGCCTAAATTTTAAACATAAAGCAGTAAAAGTCACTAATTTCAGTAGTGACTAAAGTAAAAAAAAAAATTTTAAAATCAACAAGATAACTGCTAGTGTGAATAGTAACTTGAAAAAAGGTAAGACTATCAAAAAAAATAAAAAATAAAGGATAAAAAATAAGTCCCTTTGCCATGAGATTAGTCGCTATTGTGATTAGCGAATGTGAAATAAATCTTAACAATCAACTGGACTAGAGTGAAAATTAGTTTAAAACAAAGATTAATCACTATTTTGATTAGCAAATTTAAGAGATTAGATTATTTTAAAATGGAGCGACTAAAGTGAAAAATTATTTTAAAATGGAGATTTGATTTTGTGGCAAATAAGTGGTGCTGGTATCATTTTAAAAAAAATATGAAATATGGAAAATTGCTTCTATGAAGCAAGAAATAGCTATTATGAGAGAGTGAATAAAGTGAAAAAAAATAAAAATGGATTTAAGAAAAAAGCAAGAAATCACTCCTATGAGTAGCAACTAAAGTGATACCATATTACATAATATAATATATATACATACGTGGTTTATATATATATATATATATTATTAAGAATTAAGGTATTGCTATCCCAAGTAGCAACACCTTTTTTATTGGAAATTTAAATATATCACACAATTTTCCATAACTGACGCACAATTATGTCTTGTGTACAGTATTTTATTTTGTCATTTTACTATGAACTTGTTTGATGTTATCTTTTATCTTCATATTCAGAACACAATATGTAATAAATCATCTTTGACCTCACCCAAAAATGTAAGTGTACTAAACAAATTGCCATTCAGGGCAATCATATTTTTGTGTAAAGAGTGGATAGGGTTAAATAAATTCAAAGTATTCAGACATCAATTTGAAATCACTTAACTAATATTACATAAAAGTGGCAAAGGTTCTTTGTGGAAAATTCAAAAAGAACTAAGGGGAATACCTTACATAGCAACATGATATTTATTTGTGATTCACAAAGAATATCTGCAAAGCAATTGTAGGTATGCTCTTCACTGCTTGTTTGGATCAAATATTTTTTTATTTATTTGTTCATAAATTTCATCAAAATTTTAGTCAAGTGGGTTCGAGTTGTCGTGTGACTCATAATCAAATTTTGAGTTGTTCATGTAACATAAAATTCAATCCAACCCAACCCATTTTTTTGGATTCTTATTCTTGTTGACCTTATTGAACCCGGACCCAAAATTAAATTAACCCAAACCCAATTTTTTCAAGTCAAGCTCATATCAGGTTATCGTGTCATGTTGGAAATTGTCACCCCTAACTTGTATGGTAGTTTAATTAGGAAAAAAAATCTAAATTAAGTAACAAGTGTTACATTTTATACATAAAATAAAATTTTATGATCGGATGTTTCTACATTTAGTACAGAAACTAACAAAAAATTAAAAAATTTGTATTTATAGTAATTAACATTTTGGTTAGCTGAAAAACAAGTTGCTCTAACCAATTATGGCTTCAAAATATTATTATTATTATTAGGTATAAATACATAACATACATGTTTGTAATATGTTGCTACTTTTACATATTACTAGTGAAAAGGGTACCATGCAAGGCTTGGTTTCGTGCTTGTTTCACTAATTAAATATAACTGTTTATACTATATGTAATCTTTGATAATTTATTTTTTTAAAGAATAATAATTTAATTTAGTATCTGATCGAAGTCTATTTTTAAATAAGTTAATTATATAAAATTCATACTTTTAAAAAACATTATATGGAAATTATTTCTTAAATAATTAAAAGAAAGATAGACTAAATGAAAGTTTTATTTAATTTGATGATTTTCCAATATAATTTACTTATATAAAAATCAAATATATAGAAAATATAAAAAAGAATGTAGATAAATTAAGGACAATAACATAAATTAAGATTAATAAAAGAGAATATAGATAAATCACATTGGAAAAATGTGAAAAATGTTACTTAAAAATTAATCCTAAGAAATAACTTAGGAATATATGATTAACCACAGAGTTAGTAGCATGAAAGTAGAAGTAGAGTAATTCTATTAAAATTCTAAAACTTGAAGTAATCAATTCAATAGAAAAAGCTATAGAGTGAAAATTGATAAGCAAAAATATGTAAAGGAACAACTATAAAGTTTAATACTACACAAATTTAAATAAGTTTGATGTTAAGTTGCTTTCGTATCCAATGTTTTGTTTATTTGTTATAAGGAAGATAATTTTCAATACGACATGAGTTTGACACAAAAAAATTTAGATTTAAGATGACCCATTTTGGGTTCGAGTACAACTAGGTCAACAAAAAAAAAAACCTTGAAGAAAATGGGTTGGATTTGGCTAGGTTGAATTTTAGGTTACACAAACAACTTGAAATTTGGTTTTGGGTCACACAATAACTTGAACCCACCCGAACCAACTCAACCCAATCCGAATTAAACAAATAAAATTTAAATTTTATCAGGAGTAAAAATATAAAATAACAAAATAAATCTTAAAAATTTGTACTTTAGCAATTTCAAAATAACTACTTTGGCATTTTTTGGTCTTATTTAGTTTCCATATAGGATGAATTATTACAACTTTAAATTACTTGTAATGGTTATTTTTGTATCCAAGTGGACATGAAAACTGTATTTCAAAGAGTTAATAAAACATTGCTTTAACTACTGAATTGTTCTAGAAGTTTTTCTTAGGTTTTATTCGATGCAAAATTTTGTATATATAAATAGATAAAAAAATATTCTGTTGAAAGGTTATAAAAAAATTCAGAAGACTTAAGCAAGTGTTTATAATAAATTATGTGATAATTTATAATATTTATTTTACTTATTTGCTTGGTGATATGTTTTTATTAATTTATGTATTACTTAATTCAGTCAATATAAAGTTAAAAATAATGGCATTAATTTTAAAAAGTTAAAAGAGATAATTTAATCAACACAAAAAGACCCAAAAATTTAAAAATAAAAATACCAAAAAATTTCTAAAAACTAAAACAAATATTAAAAATAATTATTTTAAAAATTAGGTTGACTCGATCGTCATCTGATATGAATAAGATTGGGTTAGGGTTGGGCATTTCCAAATTGTCATTAGGTTGGATTAGGTTTAAGTTGAAAAAATTAATGTTATAGCCCTAATTCAACCCAATCCGAGCCTACCCAACCCACCCAAATTGCCACCCCTTTTTTGTTAATAGTTTAATTACAAAATTACAAATGGTGAGCCATAAAATTACATGCACAAAAATAGCAATATAAAAGATTATATATATATATATATATATTATTGGAAGTGGCTATTAATAATGTTCCCATTAAATAGTCTTTGCTTTGCTTGCAAACTTATGTTTAGATGATCTTAGTAGTCACATCTCAAAAAATATATGATACAACAATTCCTAATAAATAATTTAACTATTAATTTCTACTACAATAAAATTATTTTATAATTATATTTATAAATAGTTTCTTTCAGATATTACATAATATAATTAGATTAATTTAAAAGAACATTTCAATTTAATTTAATAATTAAATTATCTACACATCATTTCCTTACAGTCCTATACCAATTATTAAGAATACATATATAGATACGTCAATCATCCATCTATAAATATATATATATATATATTATAATATCAATTTCTCTTTAAATTTCTAATAAAAAAATGACTTAACATTTCCAATAAAATTTATCTTCCATAAAACATTCCAAATAAACAATTTCTTTTGCAAACTATTTTCCACGTTTTCTCAAAACAAAAAATAAATAATTGGCACATTCCCTAAACTAATTCTAAAAAATTGTTCTCGCAAACAAATGCCAAAAATATAACCAAACAAAGCCTTCAATTTTACATAAAAATGTCATCAATTTGCAAAATAATCAAATTGTTATTTTGTTTTCTTTGCCTCTTATTATTAAATTTTTTTATAATAGAACATTTTCATGGACAAAATTATTAATCATGTATATATTATTGATGTAATTTAGAGACTAATATACACATTTATCAATTTAAAAGTAAAAGGACTACCAACACAAATGCATATATATATATATATATATATTAGTAGCAGAAAAAGATATTCATCATCGTATATAGCGGAACAAACATTAGTAAGATTCTTTTTTTCTTATTAAGCAAGTCATTTCTAGATTTAAACTATATTTTATATTCTAATAATTTAAAATTATACAGAGAAGTTAAAAAATTGAAATTAATTTTTTATTTAAATTTTAATTTGAATTGATTTTTTATCTTTATTTAATAATATTAATTAATATAGTTGGTAAAATTATCATAAAAATTTTCAATACTTTTCATAAATTTAAATATAAAATACTCCTAAATTAAATGAAATAAATATTCAATTTTTTAAACATTATACATTAAAGAGTTTATTGTGTGAAATTTTTTATAATATTCAAAAGTATTAAAAAACTAAATTAAATAATTCTTTTCCAAACATGAGAAAACTTGTAATTTGTACTTATTAATTTTTCATGTTTGGAAATTTATTTAGTTATTAACTTGTTAAATTTGTTGTTATTTCTAAGAATTAGTTAATTTGAAAACCAAATTTAAAATTTATAATTCTTCAGTATAAATTAATATTTAAATTTATAATTTATGTTATTTTTAAAGTTTTCATTGTAATAATGAGAAATTTACTATTTGGAAATTATAAATTATAAATTTTCTATGCTTTTATTCAAATTAATATTTAGATATAATTTTAAATTATACTATAAATAAACAAGTATTTTCTAAATATAAATTATATTTTAAATTTTATAAATTTTAAATTATATTTATAAATAATGAAATTAAAAATAAGTTTTTAATTTTAAAATTAAATTAATAATTCCAAATTTTAAATCCAACTAAAATATATTTAAATTTTAAAATTTATTTCCAAGTTAACTAATTTTTAAAAATAACAAAAATTAACAAGTTAATAACTAAATAAATTTTCAAACAAGAAAAATTTGAAATATGAATTATAGTTCTTATCATGTTTGCACTTTTGAATATTTAGTTTTCAAAAATAGTTTGTAAAAATTTTTACATAATAAAAATAAATTCTTTAATTTATAATAAATTTGTAAAAGCAAATGGGAGTAGAAAAAAAATGAAAATTAAAAGAAAGCAAAACTGAATTTCTGAAACCAATGCCTACATCTTTTCCTCCCCAACCACATAGATAAATTA
Organism: Jacaranda copaia; assembly: GCA_014898725.1. Classification (NCBI taxonomy): domain Eukaryota; kingdom Viridiplantae; phylum Streptophyta; class Magnoliopsida; order Lamiales; family Bignoniaceae; genus Jacaranda; species Jacaranda copaia. The sequence goes on from JACGDI010005578.1 coordinate 394,958, forward strand.
ACAAAAAAATAAAAATAAAAATAAAAATAAAAAGCCCATAAAATAATACCAATTTCACTTGATCGATTGCGAGGGCCCACTATGTAAACCAACAAAAAGCGAAATGCAGAACAATCGGCAAAGCACAAAGTGCAAACAAACAAAGCACTACTTCACGCAGCGACGCCCTTGTATTTTTCATATAAAAAAAGTGAGACATACGTTTTACATTTATTATTTTTAAGTAATATATTTGTATTATAAAGTATCACCACTTGATAGCGAATTTTTTGAATTTTATATTAAATTCGTATTTTAACTTTAATTGATTCCTACCTCTTTGTACAAATGTGACTGAATTTTACGGTATGTGCGACTCAAACCAAACCATACAAAGCCCCATTTAAGTAGTGCCAGTTTATTTTTAAAAGAAAATGCTCCTCATATTTATGTGTCATAAAAACTTGAAAGTTTCTGATATCTTTTTATTTAGATATATAACACAATTTTCCATAACTGACGCACAATTATGTCTTATGTACATTGTTTTATTTTGTCATTTTATTATGAACTTGTTTGATGTTATCTTTTGTTTTGACATTGCAAAACAAGAGGTGTGGATTAAAAAAAAAATTATTTAAAAATTATTATATTCATTACAGTTTATTTATTTATGTGTATTGTAAAAAAAAAATATTATATGCATGCATTTCCTACTACAAATAATTGTCATTTTACAAAATGTTACTTGTTATTTCTTTTAATTAAATAATATTATATTCACTAAATTATATTAATTAAATTACGACTTATATATACTAGTTGCCATGTCAAATGACAATTAGTTGGTCCATACTAATTACAATAAATTTTTATTGTATTTTTTTATAAATAATATATTTAGGTGAAGAGGTAGATAATCCAAAGAAATTGCTAATTTGTCTGGTGATTACTTGTTAAAAAAAATATATTATTATATACACGCATTTTCAACGGCAAATAATTGTCATTTTACTTGCTTTTTTCTTTTAATTAAATATTATAACATTCACTAAATTATATTAATTAAATTACAACTTATATATACTAGTTGCCATGTCAAATGGCGACTAGCTGGTCTTCATTAATAAGATAAACTACTATTAATTAATTACTATTATACTAATTATGATAAACTATTATGCTAATTACTATAAATTTTTATGATAATTTTTTATTAATTAATTACTATTATAGTGATTACAATAAACTATTATACTAATTATGATAAATTGCTGTTGTGTTTAATTACATTAAAATATAATATATTTAGTTGAAGAGACGAATAACCCAAAGAAACCGCTACAATGATTAGTGATTAGTTGTAAAAAAATAATTAATATTATTATATACATATGTTTCCTACTATAAATAATTGCCATTTTACTTGCTTTTTTTTTTTAATAAATATTATTATATTTATTAAATTATATTAATTAAATTATGAATTATGTATGCTAATGGCAACTAGTTGGTTTTCATTAATTAATTCCTATTATACTAATTACGATAAATTTTTATTGTCTGCCCTTACAGTTATTAACATTATACCACTTACATTTTCTTTTTAATTGAGTTTTATAATATTAAGAAATATTATATTTATTTGAGATTGTAATAATTGAAAAGAAATATTAAGAAATTATATATGAAGAACCCTTTAAGTAGTCACCAAATGAAATAGCAATTACTTTATGTATTGCTTGTAGTCGTCAAATGGATTAGTGATACATAAATTTTTTGAATTTAAGTAGTGGCCAAATAGAATGGCGATTACTTTTATGTATTATTTTTTTTTTTTGCATTTTTTTCATTGTAAGTAGTTGCCAAATGGAATGGTGATTACTTTATATATTTTTTTGAAAAGAAATGATGGGTTTTTCATTCTATCACCAAATGAAATATCAATTACTTTTTGCCATGTGGAAAAGAGATTACTTTTGTTCACCCTTACGGTTTTAACATTACACTAGTTACATTTTATTTTTAATTGAGTTTCATAATATTAAGAAATATTATTTTATTTGAGGATTATATCTTAATAAGAGGATGCATATCTTAATAAGACAAATAAATTTCTAATTTAACTAGCTATTATTTATTTACTTCAGGGTCCAAATGGTGATTAATTGCTTTTCATTAATTAATTAATATTATACAAATTACATTTTTTTAATGATTTAGGGTAATTATATTTATTTGAATGCATACAAATAAATCCTAGTTTGACTTCCTATTACTTATTTGCTCCAGGAGAAGGGTACTAGTGGCTCTTTGAAATGACGATTACTTTGTACTAATTATATTTTATTTTTAATTATATTTTATAATATTAAGAAATATTATATTTGTGTGAGGGAGAGGGTTAATCGGACAAAGAAATCACTAGCTAGAGATTCCGACTAGCAAAACAAAGGAATCGCTAGTATGACTAGCAATTCTTATTTTTTGCCTTCAAGGATATATATATATATATATATATATATATGTATATTTTATTATTTATTACTGTCCGTACCTATTAAACAGTGAAGATTTTATTAAACTAATTCAATCATTGAAAATGATCAGGTAGGTACAACATTTACCTGATCATAGAAAGGCCTCAAAAACAGTTAGTCGTACTCTCTCTTTTTTCTCAACCCAAACACACCTGAGCGCGCGCACACAAACAAGAATTACCCATTCTTTCTAGTTTTTTATGTCTCAATACAAAGATAGAAATCATATTTGTTTGGTTTTTTCATTTTTAATTTTCAATTTCTATGTTTCCATGTTTATTAATTTTGATATCAAAGTTCGTGTGGAAATAAAATTGTGTTTGGATTAATAAATGGAATTATATATTAAAAAATTGTAATTTTGAATTGATTATCAAATATAAATAAGTGTAATTGAAATTCATATGGAAAAAATATTAAAATATTGATCCGATGTATATATTTATATAATGACGAGTATTTGATGTGATATGATACAAAATATATTGATTGTAAAAATTATAAAATTATTGTGCCTATGGATTAATTAATAAATTATTAAATTATTATTAATTTATAGATAAATTAAGAAAGAACTCATCCTGTCATCCCTACACCTCTTCCCCACCCATCACTAGGGGTGTAAATAGATATTAAATGGATCGAATACACTATTTTCATATTCATATTCATATTCATTTAACTTTTCGAATATTTAGATACAAATACGAATTTGACGGATATTAAAAAATTATATTCGAATTCATATCCATCGGATATTGGTCGAATTCAAATATATCCGTATTCGATTATAATTATTCAAATTTATTCATATTTTATTAAATTTATCTGCATTTAAATTATTTTTTTATATTCATATTTGATGATAATTATTTTTTAAATTTATTCTTTTTGCTTCCCAATTCTTCAATTATAATTTATATATATACATATATGAATTATGAGATTTTTATTAAAAAATATAAATAATATATTATTTAATAAATATGTATTCGGATCGGATATTAAACGGATCGGATACGCATTTACCATATCTATATCCATTTATAATAGGATATCTAATTGACTACAGATAATATCCGCTTTAAATGGATGTGGATAAATTTTATATAAATAAATACAAATGCAAACGATAAACAAATTTTCGAATATCCATTTACAGCCCTACACATCAACACACACGCCCTCTCTCTCTCTCACAATCATACCAGAAAAGGTCGGGAAACAAAAACATATTTCCGTACAAATAAAAATGAAAAATGAAAAATCCAAATAAAATTTTATATTTTCAAATAGTATATGAGCAGGAAATTAAAAATGAAAAGAAAACCAAACACAGAATTCTACGTTGTACTAGAGCAACTAAATGAAGACTCAATATTTAAGGATGATAATTTTCAACACGATACGATAACTTGACATGAGTTCGACATAAAAAAATTAGGTTTGGATTGACCCATTTTGGGTCCATATTCAATAAAGTCGACACAAAAAAGAATCTGAAAAAAATAGATTGGATTGAGTTGGGATGGGTTGAATTTCAAGTTACACGAACAATCTGAAATTTGATTGTGAGTCACACAACAACTCGAACCCACTTGAACCAACTTGACTCAATTGAATTAAACAAATAAAATTTAAATTTTATTAGGAGTAAAAATAAAAAATAAAAAATAAAGCTTGAAAATTTGAACTTTAGCAATATCAAAATTACTACATTAGCATTTTTTGGCCTTGTTTATTTTCACAACCATATAGGATGGATTATCACAATTGTAAATTACTTCTAATGGTTATTTTTGTATCTAAGTGGACATGAAAATTATATTGCAAAAAGTTAACAAAACACTGCTTTAATTACTGAATTATTTTAGAAGTTTTTCTTAAGTCTTGCACAATGCAAGATTTTGCATAAATAAATAGATAAAAATTCTTTTTGTTGAGAGGTTATAAAAAATTCAAAAGACTTAAATAGCTTTTATAACAAAATTATGGCATAGTATCAGAAATCTCACGTACTATCAGAAATCCCAAGCCACATAAAAGAGAACAAAACTACAATTTTCAACGTTTTATTATGAAAACAAAACTTGAAAGCTCAAAGTCATAAACAAAATAGATTTAATTTCTGTATTCGACAAAAAATTTCCTTCTCCTCATCCACACAAAGAAAAGAAACAAAAAGAGTTATAGAATCAAATCAATACCTTTAACGAAGAAATCAAAGTCTCTCCTTCATCAAATTTTGAAGATCGGCGGAGAGAAGAGATGATTTCTGAAACCGTATGCTGCGTTTTGCGGAAAGTGAATACGGTGTTAAACCCTAGTAAAATTACTGAATGAAAATAAAGAAAGGGAATTAATTTTGGAAAATAGATTTTATTTAGGGATGACACCCAAGCAGGGCACGGGTGGGTAGGGGGAGATACTCCCCTTTCCCCAATCCCTGTCATGGGGAATTTTTTACCCCTGTCCCTATTCCTTGAACCCTCGTGGGATCTGCAGGATCTCCAAAATTAGTATTTTTTTTATTGTGTGCATTCAATTCAATGAATTAGAAAATAAAAAATAATCTCTATGCACATGATTAAAACAGCTCTAAGTCGTAATTTCAAACACAATCAATTTTCAACAATAACACATTTTCGGCAACAAATTCAAAAAATTTGTATATTTTCAATAACAAATAGCAAATTAAGGCCAACAAATTATTATCTCCTAAAATAAAAACAAGTGAACTTTAGTCCTAATTAAAGCAAAAGGTCACACTTAATTCATTTATATTTTATAAATTTTTATAAATTATATAAAATTACTAATATATATATATACATATATTAAGGGTATTTTATTTATTTAATGGGAACGTGGACTCGTGGGGTGGGGAGAATGATCCCTGTTCCAGTCCCCAAAATAGCCTCGGGGAGATTTATTCCCCATTCCCAGCTCCGCAGGGAAAAATTCCCCGAATTTAGGGATTCCTGTAGGGACCTCGAAATTGGAGATTATTTTGACATCCTTATTTTATTAATATATATATTTGAGACAAAAAAAATGTATTATATTTTTCTCTTTTTTTATTTTATAATCATGTTGCAAGGGTGTTCGTTTAAGCACTAGAATTCTCATATTTTATTAGAATAATAAAAAATAAGAAAAAATTACTAAAAAATTTCTTAAAATTTATTTTTTATATCTAAAAGAAATTCATTAAAATATTTTTTTTATTCTAAATCTCAAATCCATCAATTTTTCTTCTCAGATAACCCAACAACTAATTTTTCGTCTAAATAGCCCGTGATTTGAACTTATACTAATTACCCCTAACTTATTAACTAAAAAATTTAATGAATTAGCTTTTTTATTTGAATTTTTTAAAATTATTTAAATTAATTTGTTTCAATGATGATCTAAATTTTACTAAATTAAAATTTTTGAAGACATATATTTCTTGAACTTCTAAATATATATAATATATAATAGAGACAATTTTAAATCCTAAAATTAATGGAGCTAAACAAACAAGACTGAAGTTTTTAAAATTCATAAATTATTTTTGTATAATTTTTACTACAAATAAATGAATACAATTAAAAAATCAAATTTTAAATTTAAATATTAATAAATAAAAAATTTCTTAATCTGAGATATTCAACGATTGTTGCATCTAAATATCTAGTATGAGTTAGTACTTGGGATCTTCTGAATATGATTATGTTAATCAATGCGTGGCTAACAAAATCCGTTGATTATTTAACCAATCAAGCTAGGAATTCCAATAATTTAAGTGATGTTGCAAAATGCTGCGAGTAGAGAAAATGGAGGTTGGATATTGTTCTGGGCTTGAGATCTGTAACCACAACACACGTTAAACTAACCAAATTGCCCCCAGCTAAGGCACTTCGATACTCAAGTTAGTTATGGTAGTGAGGGTAATTGAGCAGAATATAGAGGATACTAGGTGTATAGTGTAAAATAGCATTACCTTGAGCGTGACTGGGCTTGGGATATTTATAGCTTTTTGTGTGTGTGATTTTACCAAAGTACCCCTGTCTGATACACTAGCTTTTTCTCATACCAGGGGGTTGGGAGTCATTCCATGTCCAGATTCCAATACTGTGCCAGGTGGCTAAATCTCCTACTTTCCCGGGTGAATCGTTCCAGCGGGGCACGTTTCTGCCAAAGCTGTTGGCAGGATTGTCAGAGTTGTTGGCAACGGTTACATCGGCTACCACGTGTCATTGGAGTAAGCTCAACCCGTCAGATCAACATGCCTGACGGTGATCCGAGTGGACGTTGGAGGTCGATTAATGTCAACCAGACTCAAATGCTAGAATTCTCGGAGCAGTCTTTAGGTCGATACAGGTCGACCGTAGATACTCCCAAGTGAGGTCGATGCCCGTCAACCAAACAGATTCCATCTTTGGGCCTTATGGGCCGTCTCGTTAGATGTTGGGCCATTGGGCTATCCCATATTATTAAGAATGACGTCTTGTTCTTTTACTTGAGTCTTGTTCTTTTGTTATCCACATTACTAATTAGATTTAGGAATGCAATTGATGAGAGTCGAGCCAAGCATGAGAAAATTTGCGAGCTCACACTCAATCTCAATGAGCTTAAAGTTGGAAAAAACTTGGTTCACAAGCATGAGCTCAGTTTAGAAAAAAGCATCAACTTGAACTTGGCTCGACTTAGCACGATAAGGTTCAAATGAGTTGTAAGTAATTACGAGCTTGAGTTTCAATTTGAACTCAAAATAAAACATTATAATACAATGTATATTATTAATAAAATAAAAATAATATTTAATTATACATCGGCTCGGAAGCTAGCCTAAATACTTTGAGTTCCATTCAGCTCGACTAGAGCTCAAAACAGCTCAAACTTGACTCGTCCTGGTTGAAAGTTGGCTCAACTCGTTTACAAACTTACATGGATTAATTGATTTAAACTTGGGATAAATTAATCAGTATGATGAACTAATTAAATTAATTATATTGAGTAATCGATTGAACATAGTATGATTAATAGAGACCCATTTGGAAGCTAATTTCATTAAATGGATAAACTATATTAGTTGGAATCTAACTAATTTGTATGACGGATTAATTCAATTAATTTGTTGAATTAATCAATAGGGCATGAGGAGATTATGGGAGCCCAATAGGAAGCAAACTACTTTAATTGGTTGTCTCAATTAAATTGGTGTCCCATTATACAACTAGTTCCTGTTGTAGACTGATTAATTAGGCTATAATTCATATCATGAATTAATTCAAGATCTAGGTCCCACATGTATTGGCCTTGGTACAAATTAATGCACATTAAAATTATAAAAATTCGAATGAGAACTCAAATAACTAGATAAATTTGGAGGGAAGAAAATTTTTAAGATAGATATTTCCCTCTCTAATGTGTTTCAAATATATATTGAAACTTAGACAAAAGATTTCCTCTCAAATCTATATGAAATGCATATTAAAATAGAGATAGAAAATTAAGTCTCATATATGTCTGAAAAGGGATTTTTGGCATTTTGCACCCTTAAATTATAGCTCATTGGTACTTTGCACCCTAAAATTGTAAAATTGGCATATTATATCTTGAAATTAATATTTCCTTGGCAAATAGCACCCCAACCACCTTTCTAGCAAAATTTATGCCAGAAAACGGATTTCTTTGGCAAAACATGGACAAAATTGTCCATTTCCCTCTTCAAAAAAATTTTGACATATAAAATCAATAACCAACATTCATAGCTTTAGTCAATTGGTTTAGACCTAAAATAGATGAATGACCTAATAGTATATCCATCATTCAATTGATAAATGATCAACAGGTATGAGGTGAGATTACATAATCCAAATAAAGAAGGTGGTAATTTTATATTTAAAATGATGATGTGTCACAAGGAGCTTTCCAAAATAACTAGGAAACTGCATGCTGTGCGGCTATTAGTATTCCACACGTTAGCTATATCCGCCAAAAGTTCAATAACCGTCAACCATCAAAACTCAATAATTGTTGGGGGACTGTTGCGTTGCAATCATACCCAATGGTACATATGCACACATTAGAACACTTTAGAGGCACAATTCAGTGAAAAAAAGGAAACTTGCTTTCACTAATAATGGCAATAGTACAATATTGACAATTGTTGGAGCAATGCTAGACTTTGAAGGAGACTCCAACGAGACTTAATGCAACTTTACTTCAACTACTCATTCCCCCCTATAATAGGCTTAAAAAAGAAAAATATTGCGACAACGCCAGATATAGAAAAGCTAAATATTATGATAAAAATAGCAGCATCCTGCCTGCAAATTTACAAGAAGACAAACAAAAGAAAGGGCTTACACCTAAGGATGTAGTAGATGAAGTCCTTATAATGCAAGTCTATTGATGCAAGCTGTTGAAAGGCGGTCAAGGTGACTCTAATGCCCTATAGATGATCAAGGGTCTTGAGGGTGTAGGCAACCCTTGGCATTTTCCCCCATTAGAGATGGCAATGTCCTTGGCAATACTGAGGCTTGATATGCCTCTAATAGAAGTTTGAATGCCTTAAGGTTTGTCACCCATTCCTAAGTGTTGTCCTCACTACTACTTCCTTTCCATTTCATCAAGTACTCCATCTAAGTTATGCTTCATGTGTTGGTTACTCAGTGACTTAGGATTGCTTTTGCCACCCTCTTCTTTTTCTTCGTCAATGTTAAGTATGGGCGGTTGGGTTTATTACGTAATGCGCCCTCTTGATCTAGATGATAGGGCTTCAGTTGGTTTACATGGAGGACATTATGGATTTTCCATCAATCAGACAATACTACTTTGTAGGCTACCTTTTTTATGCATTTAATGATAGGCAATTGTCTAATGTACTTCTGCAACATGTGAAGGTCTTTTCCCACCGATCCTTTCGACTATCTTGTATCATGGACCTTCACCAATACCATATCTCTCTTTGAATTCACTAAAGCGATAATTCTGATTTGTATGCTTTTTCATATGCTAATGAGTTTTCTCGAGGTAGCTTCGAGCTAAATCAACATTCTGGTTCCATTACTACAAGAAACATCATTTGAGAGGAGATCGCACACCCTGTGGAGAGTCAAGAGTGTGTGGGAGTAACGGTTGCTACCTAGCCACAATATCAGAAGCACCCTTATTGGTAGTAGAGCACTTTTAGGCATTGAAGCACAATTGAGCAACATCCAATAGTTTCACCCTATCCTTTTGAGAGCCACTCACAAAGTGTTGAAGATATTTCTCTAACATAGAATTGAGGTGCTCGATCTAGCCATCAAACTGTGGATGATAGTTCGAGCTCATACTTAGTTTAGATCTAAGAAGTTTGAAGAGCTTAGTCCAAAAGTTTCCAGTAAACTGAGAGTCCTAATCACTGACAATATCCTTCAGCAGTCCCCAATACTTAAAAATATGCTTGAAAAAGAGATGAGTCATCTCTTCTGTTGTAATATGTTTAAGGGCTACAATAAATGTAACATATTTAGAGAATTGATCTTCCACGACATTGATGGTCCAAAAATCTCCCACCTTAGGCAACCCAATGATAAAATCCATATATATGCTCTCCCAAGGTTACTGAGGAATAAGAAGTAGCTCCAACAAACCTAGCTTCTTCAAATAGTCCAGCATATCTAGCTAGCACACAAGATAAGTACGAATGCACATCTCAATATCATCTTATTTTTGTATCTAATAATACGATCTGTGTACTAAGACATAGGCGCGCTCTGCTCCTTGGTGTCCCACCCAAAGAGTGTCATGGCATTCCAAAATCAATAATTTCCTTAGGTCTCTGCTTTTTGGAATATACAAGTTTTCTTTGGTTGTTAAGAGTCTTCCATCTATCTAAAACTGCCAAGTTTTGCCCTATTCGATAAGGTCAACCAAATAATGCCCTATAGGATCTTTCGATAAGAGCTCCCATATTCAGTCTTTAATAGCAATTATAACTTTGTTTGAGGACAAAGCGGCCACCACCTTTGTATGATTTGCCCTCTGACTCAGGCATTTGCCACATGGTTGCTCTCATCGACACAATACTCCGCAAAAAAGTTAAATTCTACCAAAAACTCTTGCCACCATGCCTACTTACTAGTCAGTTTAAGCTGGCTCACAAAATGACTAACTACAGTATTGTCTGTCCTAATCACAAAAGGAGAGCTCAACAAGTAATGCTACCATAGTCTGAGGCAATGAACTACGGCTAACAACGCCTTCTCGTGCGTTGAGTAGTACCTCTCGACTTTCTTCAACTTCTAACTCTCAAAAGTAATAGAAAGCCTATCTTGAATCAAAACTTCCCAAGTGCAAAGCCCAAAGCATCAATCTCCACTTCGAACATCTTTGTTAAGTTTGGGAGGGCTAACATAGGATCCAACACCATAGCTCTCTTCAGTCCCTCAAATGCTACTTGGCATTCGGGTGTCCAATTCCAAGTCTCAGTCTTCTTTGTGAGATCAGTGAGAGGATCGTGAAATTTAAGAGTAACCCATTACAAATCTGTTGTGGTAGTTCGCTAACACAAAAAATGGATGCACCTCATGAACATTCTTGGAGGTTGCCACTTCTAAATAGACTAAAATTTCTTTAGGTCCACACAAATTCTCCCTTGCTTAATGATGTGACCCAGGAAATGAATTTTCTCCTGAGCAAATGAGCATTTCAATAGCTTAGCATAGAGTTCACGCTAACGGAGTTAAGTGATAACCTTTCACAGATGCTCTATATGTTTAGCTAAGGTCCCACTATACACCATAAAATCATCCAAGTGTACCACCACAATCTCATCTAGAAAGCTATGGAGCACTTAGTTTATCAACATATTGAAGATTGCCAAGGCGTTAGTTTGACCAAAAACTCAAATGCCCTATATCGTGTGACCACTATAGTCTTTACCTCATCTCCCTCTTTGATTCGAACTTGCTAGTAACCCCACCTTAGATCAATCTTTGTAAAAGACTTCACTTGGCTAAGTCGGTCAAATAGTTGGCCACAAGCGGTATAGGATACTTGTTCTTCATAATGATTTTATTCAATACCCAATAGTCACAATACATTCGTAAAGACCCATTAGTCTTCTTCTGAAACAATACAGAGGCTCCATATAGTGACTTAGCAGGCTTGATGATCCCATACTCCAACGTCTCCTACAGTTGCTTCCTAAGCTCCTCAAGCTTAGGTTGCGACATTCGATATAGTGACCAGGTAGCAGGTTTGGTACCCAGCACTAACTTAATCTCATGATCCACTACTCTCTTTGACAGTAGCTTCTAAGAGAGTTTGTCAAGCATAACGTCCTCAAACTCCTACAAGAGTTCCTTAACCATACCAAGGATTGGCCTCGATTCCTCTTCTACTTCCTCAAAGTGAAGAGTGCACAAGAATGATGGCTCGTTTTATTTACAACCCTTCTCAAATTGAATAGCTGAGAGAGTTTTTTCTCTTAGCTTCTCGATCAATATTGGAATGATGCAAGGCTTACATTCTATCATCATTAATGAATCCATATGCAACATGACCACTACTCTAGTGTCCCACAAAAATTGAAGTACAAGGATAAGCATGAAATCATCCATCATGACCACTGAAAGGTTGTTCCTCAATTCTAATGCCCCTACCTTGATGAGCATAAATTTGGCCACTCTTGTAATCAGCTAAGTAGCTGAATTAATAACTTTCACTTGTCCAACTTTTTTCTCCAATACACCCTAAGTCTCTCCACTTTGGCATTTGCTAGGTAGTTATGGGTGGCACCAATGTCAACCATGGCACAAACTAGCTTGCCATTAATCTTCACATCAACGAATTTTAGCCCTCTCTTTCTATAATTTTAGAGGTGTGATTCCTCTCGCGGCTGGCTCTCTATTAAGGTTGGTATAACTTTACTTATCTTTTATGGCATTGTTCTCTTAGCTGCCCCTTGTAAACTTTTATGGCACCATTGTGAAATAGCCCTAAGGTTGCCCTCACTTTCATTCAGCTCCCGCTCTTGCTTCTCAATAGTAGAAGTTCAAGTTTCACTTGCTTAGGCATCCTTTCCGCTTCTGTAAGGTACACTAAAGCATTCAATAAATATCTTTTTAGACACTCTTTCATTCGGTGTAGACCACTGCAAAGGAAACATTCGCTGCTCTTCTGTGGTGCTCCCTACCTCTTCTTTTGTTTCACTTTATTAGAACTCGCCTATGAGCTCCATTGGGTGTAGAATTATCTTTCTCCCCTATCTCTACTCAAACTCGACCTAAATGATTTTACCTTACCTCTTTTGACTAATTAGTGTTAGAAGCTGCTTGTTTCTCCTTTTGGGGCTTGGAACTATAATCTATTAATTTCTTAGCAATTCCTATAGTATTATTCAAATTAGTTTCATTCCCTCCAAAAATGTGAAAAGCTTATCTTTCTCAAACATGTCCCTAATGTCCAGCATGTGTGTGGAAAAAGCTTTCACATACTCCCTGATGGAGGTTGTATGCTTTAGTTCTCATAACACCTGCCAAGCATTATACTCAACATTCTCTAGGAAGAACTATTACTTAATTGCTTCCTAGAGCTGATCCCATGTATCCATATGCACCCGATGTGCCTAGATATCTGCATATTTGGCCCACCACTATAATTTTGCATCTCATGTCAAATACATAGTTGTGGTTGCAACCTTTCTTACCTCATCCTCAATATTAGCAATAAGAACGTATTGCTCTATATCAAACGAAAAGTTTTCAACCTCCATCATATTTGTCGCACCACCATAAGCTCTAGGCTTTGGTATCTGAAGCCTAGCAACTAGGTTTAAAGCAATAGCAAGTCCATTACTCACTATTTTTTGAAGCAAGCTAATCCAAATCAACATTATCTCCATTTCACATCTCATATCAACAATGTCGTAGCTTTTCCGTTAAAGCTTGGCAAACATCCATACTCTCACCCAACTATGTGTAGAGATCTATGATCTCCACCTCTGATCTCTCAACCCTCTCCCATAAGGTCTCAACAATAAACCACAACCTGGAGTTCTCGTCCTCAGTAAGTCTAACCGTTGTTTTATAGTACCAACCCATCTTGGGGCATCATTATCCTATCCCGCCACATTCTCGAAAGTTGTATGCTTTTATGTCATCACCTTGGTCTCATAGATCAAAAGCTGAGGTCCTGATACCACATGTCACAAAGTGCTTTCCAAATAAATAAGAAACTACACATTATGCGACTACTAGCTTGCCACACATCAGTTATGTACGCCAAAAGCTCAATAACTGTCAACTATCAAAGTTTAATAACTGTCAACTGTCAAAATATATTAACCATCAACCATCAAAAACAATAATCGCTGGGTGATTGTTGCATTGCAATTGTGCCCAATGGTACTCATGCACATGCCAGAACACTTTAGATGCACAATCTAATGAAGAAAAGGAAACTTGCTTTCAGTAATAACAACAATAGTACAATATTGACAATCATTGGAGCAACGCTAGATATTGAGGGGGACTCTAACAAAACTCAATGCAACTTAGCTTCAACTACTCATTCCCCCCTATAATAAGCTAAAAAAAGAAAAACATTACGATAGGATTAAGCACAGAAAAGTTGAAAATTACAATAAAAATGGTAGCATCCTACATACATATTTACAAGAGAAAAAGCAAACAAAAGGGACTACACCTAAGGACGCAGTAGATGAACTCCTTGTAATGCAAGTCTATTGATACAAGCTGATGAAATGCGGTCGGGGTGGCCCAAATGCCCTATAGATGGTAAAGGGTCCCAATGGCAAGGGCGACCCTTGACACGATGGTATCCTTAAATTAGCATTTGAATGGATATTATTATCTTATTATAATGGGTATTTTAATAAATTGCATGGCCCAATTATTTAATTCTTGTATCCAAACAATGGATTGATAAAGTAAATACATATCCAAAATGTGTACTCTTAGTTATCAAACACAATATTATCTTATCTTCAATAGTGTAACTCTACTATATCATTATAATCTTATCAATCTTATCTATATATCCAGACAAGGCCTTAGGGGTTGTTTGCATCACTTGATTTTGCATGATGAGTTAGGGATCAGGCTCAATTTAATGTTTGGTTGGATATTCTCAGGCCCATTATATGTTTATGGTCCGACATGCTGTCCAACCAATTCAAGGATTGTGGATCAAGGTTGAAAGCCTGATCTATAATCAAAGAAAAAACATGTAGTTGATTGTATAGCAAAATGATGTATTTACCTATTGTAGTACTTAAAAAGGTCCTTATTCATAATCTAACTTTAGGTATTAGGGGTATTTCATTTCTAATCAAGTTGGACAACCTTGTTAACCAAACATTTTGATTGCAATAGACTTGGGATATCGAGCAATTTAGATCTCAAACTAAACCACAAACTGTCAAGTTGTGATACAAATTCCTAGCAATGCATCACTCACATGTGAATCATACAAAATCTCATATGTCCAAGCAAACAAGCCCTTAGAGCTAATTTGGTTGGGATGATACGGTGGGATGTAGTATTTTTTGCGCCCCCCCTCCCCCACAATCATTTGTTTTGGTGGGAGAAAAAATAAACACTTTTGCTTGTATGAATATCAAAAGCCCATGTTTATATACTCAAATCCTATGATAAATTAACATGTCATCCCTCATAAGTTTATTTATCCATGAATTTATCCATATTGAAATTATTTATTTTCCCTTAACTTTTGAAACCAACTTACCATAATATCCTTTATTCTTCAGACAAAATTCCGCCTTCTATTCTCACCTTCCCGAGATTGAATCATCTGAAATTATCTGATTGCTCTTCTATATCTCTGCTATGGATTTTTCTAATGTAAGAAATTGTAACTTATGACCACCAATAGGCACTCTTTGCACATGTATTTCATCATTGCTAATGTTGCATTCCAAAGAAGTTTTTAGATGCCCCAACTTACCCGTCAATTGTTGGCTCAGTTCTCGCAAATGAGGCCTGTAACAATGCTACCATCAACTGCTCTCCCAATGCCAATGTATCCTCCTGGTGCTTCTGGTATTGGGCAGCAGCTGTTTTATGGGAAAACTCCTCATGTTCCTCAGATGACAATTGTTTTGGCTTTAATTTTTATCACTTGCTGAAAAAAATTTTGATAGTTTATTCAGATTGTGCAACCAAACGGCAGTTGTGCTCAACACTTAAAAGTTGTGTATAAAATTTTTAATTATCTATGTAATGCTCCAAAAATAATAATAATAATAATAATAATAATAATAATAATAATAATAATAAT